>CAUYLG010055817.1:0-77531 GCA_963573385.1 Cacajao melanocephalus | reverse complement strand
CCTATATATATATAAACCTATATATATATATAAACCTATATATATATATATAAACCTATATATATATATAAACCTATATATATATATATATAAACCTATATATATATATATATATAAACCTCTATATATATATATATAACCATTTTACACTCACACTAAACCCAGATACATGTTCACCTTTTTCTAAACTAGCCACTAAGGACTTTATCAGAAAGTCATGGGGTCCCTCCCAGGAATACCCATAATCTTTACTCCATGAGATAGAAATCACTGCCAAACTTTCCAAAATGTCCTTTCCCCTCTGAGCCTGTAATCCTTCCTAATAAAAAGAGGATTCCCAACTGTAAGAACTGCTTTCCAGAAGGTTTTAAATAAAACTAAAATCAATTAATCCTTAATGCATTTTCATTTCCATCATGGAAGGTCCACTGCTCTCGGATCCTATTGACCAAATCTGATTTTCTCATTCTGTATTTATTTCCACTTCTCCATGACTTTGTTAGCATACTAGCACCTGGGCCAGTAACAGAGTCCTCTCTAAATGGGGTAGAACGCTTCCTTGCCAAAAGTTTATTCCAAATCAAAGCAATTTCATTTATTTCCATCCAAATGAAGATGTGTTCACAAAGCATCTTCATTCCCACCTTTAATTCAACTAAAAAGTCTTCTAGATGGGAAAAAAAATAGAAAAATTATATTCAATGAAAGATTTTTCAAATGTGTCTCCTGTGGTCACAGCTAAGCTTTACATAAACTCTAACCCCTATGATTACACAGAGACCCAGGAGAATATATAAAATATGAAGTCTCAAGTTTTCATCACCATTTTTATTATTGATATTTATTGCATATCAATAGAGTCCTAGGAAAGATAGCTTCTAGTAAATTCTAATGCTGTCCTAAAGTTAATATGGAAATCTGTGTATCATAAAACCCATACAGTGCTTCAGTGGGTGATTTTCTTCTGTGCCTACCCAGCTCTGGTCATATTCCTGGTGAATTCTATATTATACAAGTAAAAAAGTTATATCCTAGTAGGGCAATTGTCAATGTATAATTATGATGATGCCCATGTTGCCTGCACTCTGTATGAATTACTAAGGTTAAAATGGAATCACAGAGTGCTTTTCAATAAAATTAGGGCATCTATAAATGATTCTCATGTTAATTATTCAGCAACAGCTTCATAACTAAAGAAAATCAGCCAGGTAGTGGGGTGTTGCTCCTGCTTCTTGTAATATATAAATTTTATTATCAAATTACCGTAGCAGGCAGTGTTTTCATTTCTTTAATGAACAAAATGATCACATTTCCTAGTTATGACTCCTTTCCCACATGACACTTAGCATGAAAGATAATCTTAAGAGTGGCTTCAAGACATCTGCTCAGTACCTGGTATCTCCTTAGTTACCATACCCAACACAGGGTATGATAACCCAGGGTATGAGTGTGATAACTAAAGAGACAGAAAAGGCAATGGCTCAGGAACCCCAATCTCTCATGCCAGATTACTCCGGATACTACTATGGAAAATGCAGCAAAGGGCTCATTTTATCTGGAAGACTACCAACCCCACTCTTGATACAACCCCTGGTGTTAAGCATCCATCATTAATACAAATAGAAAAATCCTTTGTTGGTCTCAGGAAGTCTAAGAAGTCATCCCTCAGCCAAGATGAGGGACAGTGTCAGGAAGATGACCAACTACCCCCCGCACTCACCAGAGCCCCTCAGCAGGCCACCCATGCCATGGCCAGTCGCAGGAATGGTCCCAATACCCCTTTTGTATAAACAATGTACCGTGGGAGCTATAGCCTATCCCAAGAAATTAGCGGAAACTTTTAATTTAAGCTTCCAAATATTCAGGAATAATTTGTGATGAGAAATGAGAAATAACCTCTCTCTTCAAGTTCATGATCACAGACTACCTAAATCTAAGCTAGAGGAAACAAACAAGCGCATCTTGCCTTAGTGTACCACCTCCTCTCCTTTCCTAAACCAAGGTTCCTAATAGGTTAGCACAACATTCTAGCCTGTAATTGCTTACGTAACAGTGCATTTCTGATGTTCTTCCTTTCTCATATGAAATCTTCAAAATGAAAAGGATTTATATTTAAACAATGACTTCTACCTGACTCAGTTATGCTTTTATGATTAAATGTTTTATGGGGGAAAAAAAAACCAGGGTACAAAATCTTGTTAGAAAGCTTATTTAAAATCTGCACACCTCTTTCTGCCACACTGTGAAATATGTTTCCCCAGACGCTGCAAAGTTAAAAAGAAAAACTTCTTTTGCTTATCACAGCTTCTCATCCTTCCCTAAAGCAGAATTTAGTATCAAGGCCAGGTCCTAAATTCTTGCACTACCTTTTGCACTAAGCATAATAATGGCCACTGTTACACCTTTGATTGAGCTCTTCATCTCTTCCAGAAGCCTCTCTTTACTGCCACCCTATTCACATCTTCCAATCCTTTCACCTCCTCCATAGGAATGTGCCCAGATGCTACAATGTACAACACTCTCTCCCTTTTCTGAGGCTTCACACGTCTATAGAGAATTACAATCCTGTTGGCCCTCCCAGATCCAAAGCATGTTCTTTCCTCCCTCTGCCCTGGATCATGCTCAAGGTTTGAGTTAATAAGTATGTCTCTCTCCAACTTCCAGTTATCTAGAAGCAGATGCAAATGGAGTTTGGAGTGCAAGACATTTACTAGGTATGGGTGAAGTGAGCAGAAAAAGAAAGAGAACTGCAATTCAGGTTTGTCAAAGCGGTGTCAAACCTCGCTTAGAGCTTTGGAGAGAATATTGCTTGTTAAGAGCTATACCACATCGCACTCTGATGGCTAGGCCTTTATACATTCTCCTAAGCCTTTACATGTTCTCCTACCTCTCCAGCTGTGGGCTGCCCTGAACTGGGCATGACCTCAGGCCAGCAAGCTCTCTGTAGCTGAGACAGATTGAAAGAGCTGACAGTTGGAGGCTGTCTGCTAACCACACTTTCCTGCTGCTTTCTCCGTGGAGGAGAGCTCATCTCCATCTCCACATCTGCCTCAATAGTCATCACCTATTTGTGCTCAGATCCAATCTTAGCCTTTCTCCAAGCTACCTTTCATGAGTTTCCAATTTTCTTGCTAGGAGACACTGAAAGGAGGTTGGAGAACAAAAGAAAAGGAGAAGCCAGAAGACCTCCCTCTCTCTCTCTCTGTCTGTCTCTCTCTCTGTCTCTCCCCCACCCCACTCATGTGTGCGCTCTCTCTCTCTCTCTCTGTCTGTCTCTGTTTTGGGTAGCCTCTCCTCTCTGGTGCTAGCTTTTGCTGAAAAATCCTATTCTAGGTAGAAACAGCATCCAATATGCAATCCAACTGTAATTCCAGCTTCCACCAAATGGCCCCCATTCCTAAGCTTTTGCAACACTCTTCCCTCCCTTATTCCTCTGGATTTAGGAATGCTGATAGCTTTCAGCTGTCGCCTCATAGTTACCACATTGTCCATTGATTGGCTTCTCCACCCTTCCAACACCTATGTTAACAACCCCCATGTTAAATTTTCACTATTTGAGATCTCTAGAACAATTTTGGTTTACCTGACTGGACCCTGACTAATAAAACTTTCTCAGAATCAAAACCACATGCACAAGTCCAACAACTAAAAAAGATCAAAATCACAAAGCTCTGCCTAAAAGCGGGTTGGAAGCACATTGCTGTCTCAGAGAGGCCTCTGGCCCCTTGGAGTGCAGTTTGAAATCCCTGGGGATGATCCTTAAGTGTGATGGTACACACTGCCCCACAGCTGGGCACAGTGGATAGTTGTTGGATCATGGAATCATGTAAACTGGAATAAATCTCTAGTGTTCAAAGGGTTCTGAGTTCCTTGGTGAACAACAAGCGGTACCCTCAGAACCCCACCATATGACAATACATCAGAGAAGCAGCTACCCCAAAACTGTCAGGGCACTTTATTTGGGACCTTTCCTTGCCTACTCAGCACAGAGAAACAACCTAACTAAAATATGCATCTTTTATCTGCAAATCGGGTAGCAAGTGACTGCACACGGATCAGCTTTAGATCAGTAAAAGTAGATGCAAGCCTCCAGTACCACACTGAGATCACTGTTGGTTCTTCACATGCCTGTCTCTTCCATCAGAGTGTGGCGATATCTCTGTTTTATTCATCAGATTTCACCCCTAAGAAAGTACAAGGCATATACTAGATTATCATTCCTATACTTTTCTCTTGAATGTTAAAAATGTTTTAACTAATATGTTTTTCTCCATTTTAATGGCTTCCGTATGTGTATGGTATGGTTATGATGCAGGAGTAAAGAACAATGGGGCATTCACGAATACAATTCCATTATGAGGGATAAGCAAGTTAATAGCAGTATCATCAGAGAGAAATTTACGTAAGCCAGGATGCCTCTTGGGAAATGTAAGAAATGTAATGTTTGAACAGGCTTAATAAAATTCTAACTTTTCCCCCAGTAGACACCAATAACTGTTACAATGGGACATTGCCTTACTTCCAATGAATGATTACCCTTGACAATAGAAGTATAAACAGTGCTCTTAAATCTGTTAAGTTCTATGAAAGAAAAGAAAGCAATGTCTTAGTTGGAAGCAAAGAAAGGAAGCAAAAAAAAAAAAATGAAACCACTCAATACGAGTGAACAGTTATTTTGCTTATTTTGCTCAAATTCAAAATTACAATAACATTCTTCTGGAAAGGGAGATCATGCCAGTCAGTACCTGATTGGAGTACATTATTCAGAAGGGTCCAAGAAAGAATATTTATTGAACAACTAAAGTACATGAAAGATTGTGCTTGATGTTTTCACATGCATTTCCCTGTTCAATTCCTAAAACAAATCTGAGAAATAGATGATCATCCCACTTCACAGGGAAAGAAACAGAGATCTATAAAGATTAAGTTATTTGCTCAAAGTCAGAGAATGAAGTGATTGGTTCAGGAATCAAAGCCAAAGCAATCTAATGTCAAATTCCCATAATTCTTTACCCCAATTGTTCTGTGATTTGGGTGAAATTACTGCTCCCTTAGTGAAAGTGTGTTGTTATTTTCCAAAAAAAAAGGTTCTTTCCAAAGAGTAGGCAAGTTTACTTTGTGCTTTACTTCCAAATGTTAGGAACATAGCTCAGTTTTTATTCTCCTAATAACCCTGAAGTAGAAACTAGCAGTTTTCTTATCCTGCTTTCCCTGAAATCACCTCACTAAAAAATTTTTCTAATTATTGCTTTCTTGCTAAGATAATATCTGTTAAATGCATGCCTATCTGTGAACTGATACTCATCAACTTATTAGAATTAACCTATCTTTGACCCTCATAATGGGGCCAAATTGATATAGTTGAGATTAATGAGTCAATTATTTTTGGACAAGGTACAAGGAACACAAACTGTTTCACACTGTTAGTACTTCGTGGTGTTTTTTACTTCCTGTGTAGCTTTTGACACCTATAAAATAACCCAGCGCAGTTCTTTTCTTCCAACTTCACAATGATAAATGCTAGTATTTTACCCAAGAACACAGAAATCATTCAGATGAAAAAGGAAGTGATAATTCAAGAGTGCAAGAGGTTCTTTAAAAACAATTGTCTTTAAATCCTTTCGTTGGACAAATTCATGCTTCTACAGACTTAGCTGCCTCAGAGTGTCATTTTTATACTTCATTTAGCCTGTGAAGGACTTAGGTCCCATTATTGCTAAAGCAGGAGACACTGACCAAATGAGCGACAAACTAACATGGAGAAGAAAGCACCAGAAATCACCAGAATCAGGGAGACGAAGTTTGCTCTGATGATACTAGGTATGAGATTCCATACACACCTGCTTGCATGATGATTTTTTGTTTCTTCAGAAAAAAATGCATATTTTTATTTTCTTTCCAGAAGGGCAGGATACATACAGTTGCAATAATTAAAAGTTTGTTTTTCTTTTCTTTAATTTTACACTTTATCTACCACCTATCTATTGACTTTTCCCAAATATGTGTCTCTAGCCCTGACTGCTAGTCTGACATCCAGAGACATAAGCAACAACATAGAAGATACACCCAAGTGACGTAGCCTTGTAGGTGCCTCAAACTCCTCCATCACCACCAGAAGGTTCACCCAGCAAAATGAAGCCAAAAATCAGCTTTTTGTGTTGTAAGACCCTGAACAACCATTTCTCCTACTCCTGATTTTAGGTATGTTTTTCTTTTCTTTTTTTTTTTTTTTTAGACAGAGTTTCGCTCCATTGCCAGGCTGAAGTGCAGTGGCATGATCTCAGCTCACTGCTGCAACCTCCGCCTCCCGGGTTCAAGTGATTCTCCTGCCTCAGCCTCCCCAGTAGCTGGGACTACAGGTGTGCACCACCATGCCCAGCTAATTTTTTTGTATTTTTAGCAGAGACAGGCTTTCACCATGTTGGCCAGGATGGTCTTGTGGTCTTGATCTCTTGACCTCATGATTCACCTGCTTCGGCTTCCCGAAGTGCTGGCATTATGGGATGAGCCACCACACCCAGCCTTTTTTTTCATTTCTATAACAAATGTGCATTACCTTTAAAATTGAATATATTAAACATGAAATGCAAAAATGTAAAATATATTTTTAAACAGACTATGGAGTCAGACAGATGGGTTCAAGTCTTAATTTTGATATTTCCCATAGTGCAACTTTGGCCAAGGTATCTATAGCCCCTTGGAGTTCTAGTCTCTGGTATGTAAAATGGGGTTATATAAATTCTTACCTTAGAGGGCTGTTAGAAGAATTGCCTAGGAGTAAAGAATACAAAAGGCTCAATACATAGCAAGTGATCAATAAATGCTAGCCTCACTGATAATAGTATAGGAAGCTCTTCTTGCTGTTAAATATATTCCCTCTCCTTTGCAGGCACCACCAACTATCCAACCAGACAAATCAAAAAATCTGGAATCATTCCAGATTTTCCCTCTCATTTCTCATAGCCCCAATTTCTTGTTCTGTCACTCTGCTGACTGAACTTATTTTTTTTTCTTTTACCCCTATCATCTTTTGCCATCTAGTTTCCAGCAGGCTTATTCCCTTTCAATCAATTCTCCATACACCATCCGGAGCAAGTTCCCTGGACTATAACTTGGATCAGACCCCTCCCATGTTTAAAATTCTCCAGTGACCCCCATCTTTAGGATAAAGTTCAAGCTCTTTATCAAGACATTCAAAGCCTTTGTTGATCTGGACCCTGTTTACTTTGACAATCTTACATTCTGCCAATCCTAAACTTCCAATGCCCCAAACACGGAGGTGTTTTAGATAACATACCGGGTTTGCTGCAGTGCCTTTGCTTGTGCTGCTCCTCTTCTGCCTGCCTATCAACTCAGTGACAACCCTGACATGCTCTGCAACTACTCAAGAGAACTGGTGATTTCTTTCTTGATATTCTTTTTTATTTATTTATTTTTGAGATAGAGTTTTGCTCTTGTTGTCTAGGCGGGAGTGCAATGGCAAAATCTCAGCTCACTGCAACCTCCGCCTCCAGGGTTCAAGTGATTCTCCTGCCTCAGCCTCCTGAGTAGCTGGGATTACAGGCATGTACTGCCACTCCCGGCTATTTTTTGTATTTTTAGTAGAGACAGGGTTTCACCATGTTGGCCGGGCTGGTCTTGAACTCCTGACCTCAGGTGATCTGCCCACCTCAGCCTCCCAAAATGCTGGGATTACAAGTGTCAGCCACCATGCTCAGCCTCTTTCTTGATATTCTTTTGCATACTTATTTATATGCTTTCAATCTGCCTTGTTCTCATTTTTCTATCTATTTTGTTTACTAAACTCAGTTTTCTTAAGGCAAAAATCCATGTCATTCCAACTGAATATCTCCAGACAATAATACAATGTCAGGCATATAGCTAGTACTCAATAAATGCTCACTGAATGCATAAACTTGAAATTGTGTGTAAACGATACCATTTTGAAGCTCACTGACTCAACCTAAGTACATGCCTTTGTCTAAGACTAATTTCTTTGATTAAAAAATCATGAATTAGCAAGACCAACATAAACAACAAGATCTAAATGATCACCAGGCAGCATCAAAACAGCAGAAAGAAGGAATAAGAAAAAATAAAACATTTCAACACAGTAATATAATGAATAGGTTAAAGAGAGGCATTGATTTTTTTTTGAAAGTCTTTTCCCTTTACACCCTCCATGGTGAAGGTCAAGTGCCTCCTAGGATGGGGAGGAGGGCTCTGCCTAAAGGCAGGAGGTCAATGCCAGACTCTGAGTCTCAAAGACTAAAAGTAATGAGTACATAGTGAAACAATAATATTGAAGGTCAGAGTTTGTAGCTAAAGAGAAAGGTTCTGGGATTTTATTATTATCCCTATAAATTCCCTGTTTCTATATCAAAACTAACCATACTGAACTCTGATCACAGAGTTTTACTATAAGCCATAGTGTATTGAGGATGGAGGATAAGAAGTTCCCACTGGCCAGGAAAAACAGTTCTTCCATTTCTCATTAGCAGAGGCTAAGGAGAGAAAGGGAGAAACACAAAGTAGAAGGAATATGTTCTCTGCCAGGGATGACCCTCAGGCAGTAGGAAGGAGGTAGGCATGGTGGATGCCCTCAAGTGTATGAGGAAACTCCAGTGTGAGGGGTGCTTGATCTTTGCTCCTCAAAGCATAGTCTAGGAAAATCTGCAAGCTCCCTTGTCAATTTCTTTGTTCTATATGGCATGAGAGCAGCATGACAGTGTCTCAAGGGTAGTTTATACATAAGTGACAAACATTTCTAAGTTAGTGGACTAAAGCATTCTCTCGCTTGAGCTATAAATGTCCAGCATGGTGAAGCTAAAGCAGCTGAGAGGTCCTAATATCCTCCTTCACCATCCAGGACTTTCCAGAAGCTGAGAGACTAGAGAAAACTAAGGAAACCCACACTCACAAAGCAAGGCAGCTGCACAAGTAAAGACTTCAGGCAGGAAATGAAGATTTTATAATTGGGGGAAAAAAAACAGATTTCATCATGGAGTGCCTGTTTGGTGCCCCAAACTCATGCAAATCAGGCCTGGAATACCTCTGCAGGTATAGTGCCAGGCACTCAGGGTGATATCAGAATGGCCACCCCTGGTCAGATGCCAACAAAGACCCAGAAGTCAATGTGTCAGCCCTGTAGGTTCCTCTTGACTCCAGAACCTAATCTTGAAAAGGAGGATGGAGAAAGGATAGAAACACAGGAAAGCTGAATGTTTATTAGCAAAAAATTAAATGAACAAAATATGAATTTTTAACCAAAAAGGACTGGTATACCCTTTTATGTTATGTTCCCCCAACCCCTAGTACCCAGTAGAGTGAGGCTTGCAAGTAAGATGAAATCAGTTATAGAAGTACAGAATCTATGTTTATTACACAGCTTCATTTGGAGTGGTTTAAATATTGACCTTACTACATATTTAACCGATAAAAGGGAAACTCTGCCCTTAGTATCCCAAGCCCAAAACATGATTCATCTCATTTAAGAATAGCCAAGCAAACTATCCCCTCCTCATTCACGGTATACCCAATTTATAATCCCAATCTAAGGAAACAGATCTTAAGAAAAACAGGGATCACATCCAGAGCATCAGACAAAAAAGGCAAACAAATGTGGTCACTTGTTAATTAATTTAATCACGTGAAAAAGGTAGTTTACACAACTCTTAATGATCAAAGCCAATAATATCAGGTACCATACTTGAGTATTAACTCTAAACCAAGAGCTTTACATGTATGATTTTACTTATTCTTCATAACAAACATATGGGTATTATGCCATTATCCCCAGCTTACAAATGAGGAAAATGAGGTCAAGAGAAATGAAGCAAATTGTCCAAAAATCACAAAGTTAATAACTAGACTGCCAGAATTTAACTCATATTTGGCTCTTTCCAGGTCCCATGCCTGAACCCATTATGGTATTTTAACTGCCTCTTAAATGAGATGCTCCTCTATTCTAAAAGGATCAGGATATTGTTGAGTATTCACTGCAATATAAGAGGATATATAAAGAAATGGCTTAAACCATCAAAGATGAAAATTAAAATGAGAGAATGGGAAAGGATATCAAGGAAAAAAAGATTAATGTAATTGTATCATTGATTCATTCATTCATCACCATCATCTAGATGCTGTTTCTAGAGACAGTGATGAATAACACACACAATGCCACATCCAAATGGAGCTTCCACACCTGCCAAGGAGACAAACAATGAATAAACAAGTAAAATAACCAATATTACTTCAGGTAATGAGAAGTGCTATAAAATATTAAGCAGGAATATAGAGTGGCAGAGTTGCTATTTTAGATAGAGCAGTCACTCTGAATGACATGAGGAAGGAAGCCTTGCTGCTATCTGAAGGAAGAGCACAGATTTGTGAATGAGGAGAGGGAATATGTCATACATATATCTGGGTGAAGAGAATTAGAAGCAGAGGGAACAGAGACCCTGAGATGGAAAGCTGGTTGGCTAGAAGGGAGGCTATGGCTACAGCAGAGTGAATGAGGTAAGTGCAGAAGGAGAGTGGTAGAAAATAAAGAAAAAGCCACAGGCAATGCCTTGACTTTGGCAGATCTTGCAGGCCGTGGTAAAGTCTTGAGATTTAATTCCAAGTAGGAAAGAAAGCCTTTGAAAGACAGGGGATGACAAGAACAGTTTTATATTTTTGACTATTCATGATGAATATAGAGGATGAAATACAGACCCAACAGTTTAAGAGTGGACACAGAGAGATCTTTGGGAAAGATGAAGCCAGTCCAACCTAGGAAGACAGCAGCGATCTGCCAGGATTAATCTGGAGATACATGTGGATATATTTTGAAACTATAGCTGACAGGACTTGCTAATGGGTTGAATGTGAAATGAATGAGAAAGAGAAAGTTCAAGAATAATCCTCAGGTTTTTTGGCCTGGCAACTGGGTAAATGGTAGTACCATGGGAAAATAGGGAAGACAAGAGAGGAGCTAGATCATGGGGTGGGGGTGGGGGTGGGGGTGCAACAGAAATTAATACCTATGATTTTAGATGTATTAGTTTTAAGATGACTTCAGACATCCAAGAAGAGAAATACACTAGGTGGCAGACACAAAGGACTAAAGCTCAAGAGCTACTGAAACTAGAAATAAAAATATAAACATCTTTAGCATGTAGATGGCATTTAAAGCCATAGGATTGGATGAAATCACCTAAGGGGTAAATACAGTTAGATAAATGGAGTAGTCCAAGAATTGAGCCCTGGAGCACTCTAAAACTCAAAGGTCAACATACCGCAGGGATCTAGAAAGGTGATGGAGAAAGGACAGCCAGTGGCGTGCTAAGATCCCTGGGAGGATGTTAGATCGCAAAGTGGTTTTACCAAATAATACAGTATATATAAAAAGTGAATGCACACACACTAATAAATCTCATCCCTGCTAGCCACAGGACTAGACAAGATGAAGTTAAAATACTGCATGCTTATGTATCTCCTGACAGTGAAGATGAAAAAAAGACTCTCTCTTCTCAAGTCTGGAAACAGTTAAGTATGGACCAACTGAAACACAGAAACCAAATTAACACCCTCAGGTCCGGTTGTTCAATTTGTAGTTGGAGCTCAGCATTGGTAACATTTTCATGTGTGATTACATTCATAAGATGTTTGCACAACAGTTCACATACACACTTTTTGAATAAATATGTGTTAAATAATAAATAACATTTCCAAAATGGCCTACACTGTTTTGACTCGCAGTTTTCTTTAGCTCTGAAATTAACTTCAAATTCTTTAATTTCATATTTGAAAACAGACACCAGCTGCATGTTCTTCCCACATGCAATGATCTCCTTTCTAATAATGTAGTCTGCTGTTTTTGGAAACAAAGATTAAAAAGTAGATGCAAACTTCCTAAATAAGTTTGATGAGATTAGTTTAATTTCTTCCCGAAAGCAAAGATAAACACACATTAATTCTCAGTCATTTTATCTGTCGTCATGCAACTCAAACCCCTGTGTTTTTTCATCAATATCAAGGATAGATTCAGTCCTTTATCTAACAACTGAAATGTATACCAGTTGCTCCTCTTGAAGCATGGAATTCAGGAAGTTATGGCATATTTTCAGAAAGGACAAATACGTATATATTTGTCATTTCTCGATATATATATATATGTATATATTAATCTTTTATTTCTCCACTTTGTAAGAAAACTGAAGTATAACAGGTATTTTAGATATTTTTTACAACATAGAATGAAGATGCTAAAACAAATTACTGATTAAAGGGTTACTCCCCACAAAGACAAAATATATAATTCAAAAGGTTTCTCACAGAGTGTAGAGGGAGAATGGGTATAAAAGTCAGCTTGCTGAAGAGCCTAATCTACTCCTGACATGTATGGGGCAAAAGATGTTACAATCAGAGCCTCTTCACAACTGAAAAATTTAATGAATTCACATTCTACATCATAATAATTTACATCATCAGTATTGCTAATTTAAAAGTTTCTCAACACTTCATAACATCTCTTATGAGGCAAGCTAATGTTAATAACCTTATTTCAATAACAAAGAAAAAAAAACGGCTTAGCAGTCACCAGTTATACCTGAACTCAATTAAAGAGCTCAAAAATCATCCTACTTTTCTCTCATTTTATGAATGATATGGAAACAAGTTTAGTCTTTTTTTTTTAATTTAAAGAGGTGTTCTTGTTATGCTTTGTTTCATGATCTGTTAGTTTTCTATAACTTTAAAAGTCTCTTAGTTAAAATATTAAGCTTTGTATAGAAATAGAGTCCTGATAATTAGGAGATGCCCCAGTATGAGAATAGGGGTGAGCAGAGTTGCATGTTGGCTCTGGAGGCAAATCTAATTCTCAGCTTTGGCTCCATCACTCAAAATAACTTGGCTGCTATCAAGCCAATTATTTGTAAAATATAGAGTAGGACCTCTCTCATTGGTTTTATGAGGGAAAAAATAGACAATTGGTACATTTGAACATTTATTTATATCCAAACTTATCTCATTAATTATTTAAAACATTTTATTGTTATCTAAAATACAGCAGGTAACACAGATTTATTAGCATCAATTTGGCATTTTCTAGAGGTCAACTGTCCATATAAAACTGACTAGTAAATAGCAGCTGTTCAATTAGTGCTAACCGTTGTGTTCTAATGCAATCACTACTATTGTAGTTGTATCATAAATCTCATAAAACCATCTTCTTTTAAAAATTCCTGGAGTCAAAGCATTTCACAATTTATAGAATGCATTTCCATCTATACTCACAGATACTAAAACTATACTCCCCAGTCCTAGACATTTCCAGCATAAAACTCTGACACTGCGATACTGAGAACTCCACAAATATGTCACAGGGTTACAGTCGACCTATGTGCATTTCCTTGGGAAACAACAGTAGTAACAAAATAAGGAAGCAAAACTTAGATTTGTCCATTCACTTTTACCTAGATATATGGCATATTTTTAAGGCATTGTATCTACAACTGAGAAGACGCTACTACTAATTTTATATTAGAGCAATATCTGTCGATGCTCAAAAGTCAACTCTCAGGTTGACAAAGAGCAGCAAAGGGCCACAGCCACTGAGTATGTTCTATGGCAGAAAGCCTGTGCAACAACAACCAAGAGTGATATTTAAAACACTTCACCACCAATAGGATGGATGCTGACCAGGCGCTTGGTATTCTGTGGCCTCTAGTATACTAGACATTAACCTTTCAGCTCTTGGATTGTGAGACGTTTCAGCAAGACAGGGCAGTGACCAACCAACATGGAAATATTTCAATATTTTGACATGATATATCATCATACTGCTGTGTACTAGCTACATATCAGTCAAGGAACAACTTCTCTAGCAGGAAAAGGTTCTGATAAGAGTTCTGGCTAGACCATTAAACTCTAAAATTCCAGGGATAAATCTCAAAAAAATCTATGGGGATTTGGAGGCCATGCCATGCATTTTAGATGAGTGAAATTTTAGTGAATATTTTTATTTTAATATTAGTGAATTTTACAATTTTTATGAAGTGATTATCTACATCTCAAAAAAAACCTTCCCCCATCTGATCAAACCTTCTTCATCTTCTTCCCCTCATCAAAGGCTAAGAGAGGAGACCTATGACGTACGAGAAAGAAAGATTCTTAATGATGGTCTAAATTATTCTACTTGGCCTTTTGCACTTTGCCTGAGTGAAAAACATCCCCTTCTATAAAATAGGCTCTAAAGCAGCAGTTTTTAGAAATATGACTTTGAATACACAAAAGTGAAATCACGAAGTAGGATATTTCTAACTATATTCATTACAAAATTCTTTGAATTATATGACCCACACTTGACCCTTCATAGTTCACCCAGCTGAAATTAGCTCTAATTATTGCCTTAAATCTAAAAAGGAAAGAGATGGGTCATTAAAAGTACCAAACGGTTAATTCTAAAAAAAAAAAAAAAAAGTTTCTATAAAATCATCAAGATATATGCACATAATTGCCCTCTCCTTTTAAACTTATTAGAGTATGAATTTCTACCAGTATGATAATCACCCAACACAAACAAAGTCTCTTAAGAGATAAGTAGAACAGTGATGGTTTTACCTGGAAAATCCACAAACTGTTGTCTACCTACCAATATTCTCAGGTGAAAGCAAACATAAGAGTGAGATAAAGTATGTCTAAAGTATGAATACTGGCCAGGCTTCAAGAGTGGTAGAAGAAATAAAGTGTCCCAAGTCAGCTACCTACTTGGTAACTTCGGGCAAGTTACTTAACTTACTGAGATTCACTGTCTTAACAATAAATTGGGGATGCTGATACCATATGAATCAGCATAGTTCTTGTTATATGCTATATGCAAAACAAATGATCTCTGTATTCTTTTAAGTTGTATGAATGACTGGAGACTGGGCTAGCCAGTGGCAAAGTGATGAGGGCCATTGGAGACATGACCGTGTTGTGATGATTAATTTTATGGGTCAATTTCACTGGGAGACGGGGTGCCCAGTTTAAACATGATTTCTGGGTCTGAATGAGATTAGCATTAACATCAGTGAATTTAGTAAAGCAAATTGGCTCCTGCAATGTGAGTGGGCATCAACCAAACCATTGAGGTCTTGAATACAACAAAAGGCAGAAGAAGGAATTGTTCCTTCTGACTGCATGCATGAGCTGGGACATCAGGTTTCTCCTGTCCTTAGACTAAGACTTACATTATCTGTTCCCCTGGTTCTCAGGCCTTCAACTCAGTTGGAACTACACCACCAGCTTTCCTAGGTCTCCAGCTTGCAGACTGCATATCATGGGACTTCTCATCCTCTATAACTGTGATATATATATCCTACTGGTTCTGTTCTTTCTGGAAAACCCTAATAAACATCTCAACTAGTACTCATTATAGTCTTCTAGGTATAAGGTACTGGGGTCAAACTGACGATACAAAAATACATAAGCATGGTTCCAGCCTCAAGGGCCTTTAAATCCAGTTGAATAAGCAGAACATTTATAATGAAATTAAGCTAACACATTTGCTAAGTGCTAAATGAGCAGGGCAGACAATTATTACAGGAGTTTCCTAAAAGCAAGATATCTCAGTGTCCTGAGCAACATAGAAAAGGCCCATACAGCAGGACTGTGCTGGGCTTAAAGGAAGGATATGCCTTATTTAAGTGGCCTAGGAGAGAAAAGGAAGATTATATACCTAGGCTCATTAGCCAAAACCAAGGAGTATATCCCCAAAGGATGATATTTGGTAGGGCCTTAAGTTTTTTCTAAAGCACTTAAAACTATTCAACTCTAACACAAGGCATTTCTATTTGGGACACAAACCTTTGGCAAATCTACCAACAGCTGATGTCCATGTCTTTCTGAACAAGTCTATGTCACTAGGCAAAATATTGTAACAGCTATGTCTTTGCCATAGAGAAATGGCTTTTTTTTGGGAGAATACCTCTTTTCACAGTACATCAAAGGCAACTGCATGCATTTAAAGGTTAGCTATTCTATCAAAGACACAAAGGATCTGAAGCCAGACGATTGGGTTGGAACTCAAGCTCTGCTATTCAACAGCTATATGGACTCTGTCTCATCATTTATCCTGTTTCCTCACTCATAAACTGAGACTATAAATGCCTGCCTACGTATAGGATTAGGTTATAAGGGTCAAATAAAGAGATGAAGGAAAATATTATACAAATATTAAGTACTAATTGTGTATGTTATTTTTAATCTTTAACTGAGATCCTTATTGTAAAAATACTGTTAGGAAATATCATTTTGAGTTGTTTTTGATGAAAAGAGGATAAAAATCCCATTGGCAAATTGAATATGGCTAAGAAAGACGATTCTGCAGGCCGAGAACTCCAGAGTACCAACCAAACAAGGCAAACTCGGAAACAGGTGGTGCAGTTCCAAAAGATTGAGAAGAAATGCCAAATCATTTTATTGATAGCAATTACCAGCTGATTATCATTTTATGGTATTTATAATTGATCTACATATGTCATTTTCTGCTAAGCAGTGTGACTGCTTCCTTTTCTAAAAGCAATCTGAAAGGAATCAAGGGGGACTTACAGATCACTTACCCCAAGATCTGACTCCTAATTCTAAGGAATTTACAAACAAGGTGGAGTAAAATAACAGCATGCATTAAGCAGAAAGCAATTCTGGACAGGGCATAACTAAATGCCAAATTGCATATGGAACTGAATTTAATGACAATGATACAGACAATGAAACATATTTGAAAAATAGGCTGATATCCATCTGAAATACCTAAGTAATTAAAAGAGACAAGAGGTTTTAGAAACTAAGAAAAAACAGGAAACAAAAGTCTGAAAGGGTAGAGAGAAGAAAAAAATAAACATTTACAATAAAATTCAATATTGGAGAAAGAAAACATTACAGTATCCTAATGAAAATCTATTTCCAAATACTTTGCTAACAAAACTTAGAACACCTTAACACACTATCTGTGTAGTAAGCTGAATAATGAAGGCAGAAGAAAAGAACCCCCAAGAGGCAATAAAAATGAAATCTGAGTACTTGGGAAAACATAGTCAGAGGATCACTGGGAGTCTAACTTATTTGTTTGGTTAAGTTTTTCATTTTATTCCTTTTCAATGGAAGAAAATGTTCATTACGGTATGCAGCTAATTTTCCATCTTTTGACTTAATGTACTAAAACAGTTTTATATAAAAAATTTCATTTGTCAAATGCCAAACATCTGCACCCTTGATTACAGATCTGCTATTGAGACTCTGGTTTTTCAGGTACCATATGTCACAGTATTTCACTTCAATTTAATCTTTGTTTATGCACACTCAGGTATGTGTGTGTGTGTGTGTGTGCACAGGCACACAAAGAAAATGGCATCTGGTATGTAGGAAAAGGAAAGGCATAGACGGGCTGTGAAAACAACGAAACCAGATTTGTGTCTCATCATAAACTAAGCCACACACACAACCATTCACAGTTACAGACTATAATACCCAGTGGGGCCACAACTTAGAGCTTGTAAAATAAAAATATAAAAAAGATAAAAGGAGGCAAGAGGGAGAAGGATATTTTTAAAGGCATGTTTTAATGTATAATCATTCTATAAAGATTAAAGTAGTAAGGCGTAAGGAAAATAGATGGAACGTATATGCTTCAAAGAAAAATAAATTCTAGATAATGGTTTTAGCCAAATATATAACCCATGCCTGCTCCACCTGGCTTCACCCACAGACCCATATTTTCCCTCAGGATCTTCATAGCTTTCCCTGTCCCTATTAATTTTGATTCCCAGCAGGCGCTCCTCATCTTATTTATCAGTGCTTAATCTTTCTTCTTCAAATTTAAATGAGTCAACCTAGCAAAGAAAAATGGGCCTGGAGTCAGGGGACCCAAGTTACGGCCACAGATTTTCTTCTAATTAGTTATGCAACCTGGTACAATTTACTGCACACCTAATTCATGCAATGCAAGAGTTTCTCCCATCCAGGTCTCAGTTTCCTGACCTAACAGGTGAAGAGTTTAGGCCTGTGTTCTCTAAGGTTCTAGAAAGCTCCCACAGAGAAGAGGATGCAAATCAATGGTTCTACTCCCCATGTCTCACCTACCCCAACTTGCCCTATATCTGAGGCAGTTGGAGGAGAAAGTCAAGAAAAGAGGTGCTGTGTACAAAGCATCGCGGCTGAATTTCCACAAATAGAGGAACAAAGGTACATTGATCTTCAAGTCTTGCTTGAAAACCTACTATGTGCTCAAAAGCATTCTGGGCACTCTGGAAGAGTACCTACTATGTAGCTAGAAGAAAACTCAAAAATACAGTTAAAAAGAGAACAATGGAAGACTCATATGTAACAGAGTAGTCTTGGGAGACAGTTTCATGCAGATGTAAATAACTAACAAAGAGTTCATAGAAGAAATGGGATTTTGCTAATTCAGCAAATAGAGTGCATGCGCTGTGTCAAGTGCCAAAACAAACATAATTCTTGCTCTCGTGAAGCTTACAGTTTAGCAGAAGACAGGCAATGACAGGAAAAGACCATGCTGCTATGTGACAGATAAAAGGAAAAAAGAACCTAGTCAGAAAATTCGGAGGGAACTTCTCTGAAGAAATGACTCTCATACTAAAATCTAAAAACAAAAAGGCACTAGTCAGGTGAAACAAAAGAGACAAGAATGTTGCAGTCTAAGTATGTAGCATGTACAAAGGCCCTGTGGCAATTATGTGCTTGGCAGGTCTAAGGAACTGAAAGAACATGTGGTAAAAATGCAAAAAGCAAGGAGCACAAGATGATGCTTAGGAGGAAAGCAAGACCAGGCATATGCTGGTATGCTATGGTAGCAATTTTCATTTTGAAACAATAATATTGCCAGATGTACATATCTTAAAACTGTATGGGGAAGGGAATAGAGAAAAACAGGAGCAGATATGGGGAGATATTTAAGAAACTACTTCACAAACCAGGTAAGAAATGAGGACATGTTGGACTAGGATGGTGGCTGTGGGGAGGCAGGGAGTCAAGATGACCAAATTTGCTGATGTAATGGATGCGGGTGTAGGAAAGAGGGAATTGTCAGTGACAGTTCCTGGTGTCTGATCTGCGTAACAGAAGGAACGATAGTGCCATTAACTGAGAAAGAAACATAGAAAAGGCTACTCGTAGAAAGAGAGGATGATGAAATGCTCTGGAGAAGTTAAGATGAGGACCTCTAAGTTTAGAAACGTGAAGATTATTCGAGACAGTAAGTTTAGGTGGCATGTGGGGTCAAGTGACAGATAAGAGTGGAATGAAAGGCTGGAGATCAAAAATTAAAAGAGTACAAGTGTACCCCAATCTTCATTCACCTGTTAGCATCTTCATAGCTCCTCTGCTATCAACACAGGAGCCCATAGGTTATAACCCATGCTGATATAACAGACAAACAGACACACAGACACAGACAGAGACACACAGACACAGACAGACACACACACACACACACACACACACCCCTCTCAAATCACTTACTAGAAATTGTCCTTGAATGATCAAATAGGTAAGAAATAGGCTAAATTCAGTTCTTATAGTCTGAATTGGTTCAAAGCACAAAATATCCTCCTTAATCCTCCTTAATCAATCTTTCTCTCTCTCTCTTTCTCATCTCTTAGTAACTCTCTAAATATCTCATACCTTTCTACTGATAACAAAAGGCTACATCTTTGTAAGCATCAACTCAAGAAATTTACCTGTATCTTCCTCTAAACAACGTGGTCCACGAGGACACACCCAAACCACTGAAGAGCTTCTGCCTTGGTTTTCAACCCAGTGTCTGAGGCTGGGAGATTCTTTCTGGCCCTCATCACCCCATTCTCAACCTCCACTAAACTGCGGCAACACTGTGGCAGCAGAGGCAGGCCATCTGAGAGACACTGGGTTATTCTTTCCTCAGATAAGACACTGCTTTCATCCTCTGGTGTATAGATGAATTGTTGCCCTGGCCTAGAGAACTAAACTTAAATTTCTTTCTCCTTGATGCTTAAGGCCATACAAACTTCTTGTTTTCTGTATGTCCTAACAGCTCAGAACCAGCTATTCATCTTTTCAGATGCTGACCCAAATAGGGCTGGACACCAGAATACCATAAATTTGAGTTTTCTAAGTATCTTGGATATTGCATGTACTCTATATTATGCTGTGTACTCCAAATCAGTGAGAGATCCCCAGAAAAATTGGGTCAGAAATCCTGCAAGAGTCTGGAGCTGACAACACTGACAGAGAAACCAATGACTTTTCATGATTCTCTTTTTGTTATCGTTACCACCAGGTCAAATCTGACCACTAATAACAGAAACTATAGTCACTATCTTAATCTGTAGCATGTTTTCTTTTCCCACATTTGTTCTGGTTTTCTAACCCTGCGTTCCTATTTATCAGCACGTACTCTTAGGTTAGAGAAGTCAGAAACTGTGTCCCAAAGAGATGGAGATATAAATATATAAATTGACTAGGTAATCACTAAGTCTACCCAGACATAGAGATTACTATGCTCAATGCTATTGCTAAAACATGTCAGATCACTCCTT
Source organism: Cacajao melanocephalus (assembly GCA_963573385.1). Classification (NCBI taxonomy): domain Eukaryota; kingdom Metazoa; phylum Chordata; class Mammalia; order Primates; family Pitheciidae; genus Cacajao; species Cacajao melanocephalus. Next base: position 56,973 of record CAUYLG010055817.1, on the reverse strand, counting down.
CTCCATCACTGATCACATAGAGATGGAAACATCTCCAGTGTCGGGAAGAATAGCAGAGTGTGATTTGGGGACAACAAGAAAGCTCTTATTGTGAAGTAATTCCTTTTATTTACTTCCTGCATCTGAAATTCCATCCCCTCTCTCTTTGGTGGTTTTAATGATTATTAGAATGCAAACAAGCACATTTTGCCAGGCATTGTGAATGAAGAATTTAACTTTAGCTCCTGCTAGGACAAGAGGTTCCCCATGCCTTCCAGAGGAGGAGAGATGGGGCAATGTGACTTAGAGAAGGAGAGAGAAGAAAGAGCCTGAAGCTGGAAAATGCAGTCTGAGCCTTTTCCCAATGTTCCTTGGGCCAGTCCTGTTGCAGTTACTTAGCAATTAAAGAGCTCTGTAACAACAATCAACAAATGAACAAGAAATCAGAGGCTCAGCACAGAGCAGCATCCTTCAGGGAAAAGAGGATGAATCCGATTTACCTCCTTCAATGTGCTTACAGTTTATTTGTTTACAGTTTATTTTGTACAAATGTACAAAACAAATTCAAACTGCAGAAGATGATAATAAATCCTCTCAATGCTAATCCTGGAAAGCTGGCTTCTTAATAAACAGAGACTCCTTATTTCCTATCTGCCATTTCTGAAATTTATGGCATTAAAGTCCAAATCAATCATTGTAAGCTATTTTATATTTTGGAAGGTCCACTTCAGAGTATATAATTTCATATCTAAAAGGATAAAACTAACTTATGCATAATGAGCCCTTTTTCAATCTGTCATGATATTGGGGAATACGTGATAAGCAGAATAATGCCCCACCATAACATGCCTACATCTGAATCCCCGGAGCCTGTGAATATGTTATCTTACATGCAAAATGGACGCTGCAGGGGCTGGGAAGGAAAAGGACTTGGAGATGGAGGGATCATTTTGATTTAATAATCATTAAGGTGGGCCCAATCTAGTCATATGAGTACTTAGAAGAATCTGGCCAGACATGGTGGCTCATGCCTGCAATCCCAGAACTTTGGGAGGTCAAGGTGGGTGGATCACTTGAGGTCAGGAGTTCAAGACCAGTCTGGGCAACATGGTGAAACCCTGCCTCTACTAAAAGAAATACAAAAATTAGCCAGATGTGGTGGTGGGTGCCTGTAATCGCAGCTACTCGGGAGGCTGAGGCAGGAGAATGGCTTGAAACCGGGAGGCGGAGGCTACAGTGAGCTGAGATTGCGCCACTGCACACTCCAGCCTTGGTGAAAGAGAGAGACTCTGTCTCAAAAAAAAAAAAAAAAAGCGTGAAGAATCTTTCTTGGCTATGTTAAAAAGATGAGAGGAAAGACAGAAGAAAGATTGGAAGCATAGGAGGGACTGGACTGTTGCTGCAGGTGTTTAAGGTGGAGGAAGGGATCATGAGCCAAGGAACACAAGCTGTCTCTAGAATATGAAAAGGGCAATCAGTACAGCTTTCAGAGCTCCTTGAAAGCTCCAGAAAGGAACACAGGTGTCCTGCCAATACCTTGATTTTAGTCCAGTGAATGAGACTCATGCTAGACTTCTAATCTGCGAACATAGAAGATAATAAATTTGTTTTAAGCCACAAATTTGTGGTAATTTGTTATAACAGAAATAAAAAACTATCTTGTTTCCCTTTCTATTTTGTCAGCTGTAAAATAAGGACAATATTCTTTTCATCGTTCTCTTAAATTGTTGCAAACATTAAAAGACAAATACTGAACAAAAATTCTTAAAGGAAAGAACTGAGTAAAAAGAAATCACATTTTAAAATTTTCTTCAATGCACTTCCTTTTACTAAATTTGACAGGATTCAGTCAATTAGAAAATAAACCAGAAACCTAATATATCTTAACAGTTTCATGGCATCCCCAGGTAATCGGGGCAATCTTTCATATTGATCATAATATAAAACTAGTTGAGTTATAGAGTCACATATCTTGTCAGTTCTTCCACAAATGTAAAGGCTCCCTTAGAAAAATATAGTAATGAAATATACTCAAAGTCAGTATGCAGATCTCCAACTGCTAGGCAAGTTAATGAGATGCATAGCTAGGGAGTTAGCATGCATCTCAAGCACTGGTTCTGCATAAGAAACACAGTTGATTCTGATCTCATCACCTTATCCATTTTTTACAGAAACATCTATCAGCAAAGAGAAGACACTCCATGTATTAAAAGTTTCCACATCCACCCTTAGCTATCAGAAACAGGACAGCAGGCCATGTATTAGAGTTTGCAAACCTAATAAAATATTTTTCAAGTAACATATTTAATCAGTCAAACACTGATTATATTTGGTACACTCAAAATACTGAAGCCCAGACACACAAAATGATTTGTCAACATTCCAGGAAAAGCCCTCTAAAAAAATAATAACTTTGGGGTTTATATATTAGATAGGTCCAAAACTGAGCTTCCTAGCTAACATATTAGAAAAAAGATCTTAACCTCAGATAACAGTAAATAATCAAAGGAATTATATATATATATCTACTAAGTACAAAGTATATATATATATATATATATATATATATACTTATATGGCATATATAAGTACAAAGTACTAGTTTTTATACAATAATATGTATTTATATATATATATATATAACAAATGAGTACAAAGTTCAAAAATAATATTTAGAAAATGTTTTTAAAAGCAGAGAAGTGACAATGCATATGTCTAAAGCAACTGTCTACATTTAAGTCTTGGCTATACCATGTACTGCCTTTGTACCATTGGGAAAGTTTCTTTTTTGTATTTCAGTCTCCTCATCTGTAAAATGGTGATACATGAATACAGAGCTTAGTACCTTGTTGTGAAAATTAAAGGAAATAATGGATGCAAAATGTTTAGTACAATTCTCAGCCACAGCAGCTACTGAATACATATTAGTAATTATTTCCATCAATTATGATCACATGCTCATGGTAGGAATCCAGTCCGTGGACCACAGCTCATCATATCTATTTTTGCTACATCTTGGTCAATTTCCTAATAGAGGGACAATTCAAAGGAATAAGCTTATCCAGATCTTCTTTGTTAATATAGTTAAGAATCACAGAGGAATTTCTTTGGTATATACTGCTAGATGCAACTACGTGATAATACAACCTAAATCCCAAGAAAATGAGAAGAAAAATCAAGAAGATAACAAAAATGAACTTTAGAAAAGAAAGTTCTGCCCAAGCAATAAATTGGCTAAAATGAGATATTTCTGCAGAATTCAGAGCAAATGAGAATGTCACGAAAAGTAAAAGTTAGATCAGGTTTTAAATATAAAGAAGTGTATGTATGGAAACAGAAGTTTAAACAAGGAAAAAAAAGTTAAAGGGTATTACTGGCAAAAGATCTGATGAAGCAAAAAGAGAGACATGGGGAGAAAAGGTTAACCAGTCATGGTAAGGAGGCCATCTTGCGTCTTCAAAATGTCTATAAAAACAAGCATCGCCTGCTTTCTGCTAACCAAAGCAAGTACCGTCTGTCACAAGAGAAAATAAAATGAAACTGACATTGAGGAACGAAGTACTAAACTGTTGTTTAGCAGCTGGATGTCTTCAAATCAGAACTGTAATGGCCCACATCGTAGAATAGTTGAGGAATTTCTGGATGTTAGTACTAAGAGTTCCATTCTCCTTGGTTATTCATTATCTCTTTGCTTTTATCTTTGAGAAATCACCTTCAACAAGGATTCCTACAAGATAATGCTCATCCTCCAGATGACACACATCTCTTCCACATTAAATAACCAACCAACTAACCAGAAAGCCTGTGCTGTGCCTCTCATTGCTCTAGATATTACTTGAGTCATAAAATAAGTATAAAACAGGCGCTTATTGATAGCATTGTCTTGTAATTAAACCCCAAACTTCTCAAGGAAAGCTCCCCATCGGTACGCCACAAAATAAATTAGAATCACAAGTTTACTTAGAATAAACAATTTCATTAATGTATAGGGCTATGTCTAGCCTATTTTCTAGGGAAGTTAGGATGTCAGAATTATCCTGGGGAGTTTTCAAAAATATTAGGTTCTCTGCTCCATCCACTGAGTCATGATGACTGCAGGTAGGACTCTCCTTTTCAAACATGCTCCATGGTGACACTAGGTAAAGGAAAACGTGTGCCCTGGGCCATCTTCCACTAGCTCCTTCCATGGGACACTCCCTTCCTTATTTTATTAGATGAACTTGTGCGTAATTTAAAACAGGGTATAAAAGCAAAATCTTGGAATTAATTATAAAAAGAGTCAAAACCCTGCTGTATAATGTAATAGCTGAATGACCTAAGTCTCCTTTCTTCATCTGTAAAATGGGAAAAATAATGCCTGTTTCAGAAGTTTGCTTTGTTAATCTAAGGACTAAATGACCCTAAGCTTTAAGTGTTTAAGGTGCTTGACAGTGATTTCCCCTTCAGAGGACAATTAGTTGTTGCCAAGGTGATCACAATACCAGCAGCAGCAGGAGTCGGTCTCAATGCAGAACCATAATAACGTCTAGAAGGAAAAGGTGCCCCTTGAGTTTTGTATGTCAATACACAAATAGCTGAAGGGATTCTTTGCTGAAACTAAATCATCTAAAGTGGGTTTGGTGGAGGCCGGTCCAGATGGGGTCTCAGAGCCACAGTCCCTGTAACTCTGAGCAATCAATTCACCAAGAGACCAAAAGCACTGGTCTGTACATCATTCAGAGAACGCAAAAGACAAGAAGACAGAACTTCCTCTTTACAACTCCCACGTTGTCCTCCAATTATGCCCTCGTTACTTTGTCTTTTCTAGTGTGAATATGGTTCACTCTCCACCTTCCGAGGGGCTTGAAATAAAGGTGGTGATCCTCGAGCCATGATCCAGGGGCCCCGCCATCTCATTATGTTCCTAGTTATTCATGTCCTGATGTAATTTGTTGTGTTCTCTATGGACAGCATGCATTTATTGAAGTTTTACTAGGTCTTATGCACACTGCAAGCTCTGCCTTCCTGAAGTTTGCAACAGAGCAAGGAGATTCACTGTCAGAGTTGAGCTGTGGCACGCATCACTGGTAGAAGGTTTTAAAATGATGTGAAGGCTCCCATAGAAGCCACTGCGTTTGGAGCTAGAGTGGAAAATACATGTTGCCTATACTAAGAATTCCAAGGCAGGAGATCACAGTGAACACCAGCCAAACCGAGCAAGGAGACTTTGCAGAGCTCATGGTCATCTAACTCTAGCACCAGCCAGAGAAGCAAGTGATACCCAAGAAAGGGACCTGCTTCACTGGGGTCCAGCAGCTGTACTGTTATGTTTAAGAAATACCGAAGAGCCGAGTTAGCTGGAGCAGAGTGATCAAGAGTCTCTCAAAAAAAAAAAAAGACTCTTTTTCCACCCAATCAGCCACTACCACCTCCTATTCCAACCCAGCCACCAGTTGTTTAGGAAACTGGAGCAGGGAGGAGACCAAGAGGGAAGGGGGAGAATGCAGTTCATGCTAGCCAGTCCCTGCAGACACACTCCAGAGAAGTCAGGCCCAGGGAGTTCTGAACTATCACACAGGATGGAATTTCCACTTTCAAACTAATTATAAATGAATATCAAGTATGACAAAATTATCAGGAGGGTCTGAGAATCCACTAATTGGCAACTTTACATTTTCTTTCCTTCTTTCCCTCAGCAAGAACATTTGATATGGAAGCTTAACAAGTCGAGCTGATACAAATTACTGGGGAAAAAAATAGTCCATGTAAATACATGACTCTGTAAAGATTGGCCAGTCATGCCTACCACATTTGCTTATTTTTTTTTCTAATTTTCATTAAAAACATCAAACTCACAGAAAGTTTGAAAGATATTCAATGAGATAGTCATTTTTATACATCAAAAAGCCAAATATTAGTAATTTTACATGGTTCTACCTAATATTATTCTTGCAATTATCTGTAAGTTTGTTTCTTAATGCAATTTATTTTCATTTACCCTTCATCTAAATTCTCTAATTGGTAGCATTTTGTAGCACCGGCTTTTGATTCCTTCTTTCTCTCTCTCTCAAATAGATACAGATATTGATATATTTAGTGCTGAAATTTTTGAAAGTTGCAACATCATAATGTTTTACCTTCAAATACTTCATGTGTATTTTGTAAGAGCAAGGAAATTACCTTATATAATCATAGGATAGTTATTAAACTCAGAAATTTGACATTGATACGCTACTGTTATTTAATATACAGTCCATATACTAAGTCTTCCAGCTATCCAATAATGACCTTCATAGCAATTTTTTTTCTAATCTAGGACCATACATTTCATTTGTTTACTGTCTCTTTTGTTCCCTTTAGTCCAGAAAGTTCCTCGACCCTGCTTTTTCATTTGCAGTATCAGTGTTCTTGAAGAATACAAGCCAGTTGTTTTGTTGACTACTCCTCGTGTTGGATTTTTCTGCTGTTTTCTTATGTTTACTTGCATTTGTGGGAAAGTAACACAGAAGTGATGTTATGTCCTTCTCAGTGCCTTGCATCAGGAGGGAGATGGTATGGCTTTGTCTCACTGTTGGGGATACTGAATTTGATCACTAGGTTGAGGGTATCTCCAGGGTATTCCACTGCATGAGTTATTAATTTCCCCTTGGAATTAGTAAATAATCTCTGGAGGAATTAGCTACCATTTTTATTTGTAGTTCAACAAACACTAATTGAGCACCCACCCTATCCACCACCATTTGAGGTGTTAGGGATATCACAGAAAATAAAAGAGACAAAAATGTCTTCCTTCTAGGATCCCAAAAAGGTGGAGAAATACTGGCCATGAACAGATAATAAGGTATTTAGTATGCCAGAAGACAGCCAAAGAGAATTTATGGAGGAATGTGTGTGCCTCTGTTTCACGTAGGGTGGTCAGGGAAGGGCTCCGTGAATTGACATTAAAGACTTGAAGCTGTGAGGACCAGAACAGTGGGGAAAGGGAGAGCTTTCCAGACAGATGGCCTAGCATATGCACATGGCTGAGGTGCCTGGTATGTTTAAGAAATACCAAAGAGCCAACTTAGCTGGAGCAGAGGGATCTGAGCAAAGAGAAGAGTTTCAGGCTTCTTGGGATTCTTTGCTAAGAAGAAAATTCCCTAAACTTCTAAAATGAAGAAAGAAGGGAGGCAGAGGAAATGTATTGGCCAATATGATTTTGACATCAATGGCAGAGCTCCTTTCAGCCTCAATTGGACTGGGGGGCATAAGCAAGATCCTCAGGAACCTCTCTAGCTCTTGCCTCCAATTGCTTCCTCCAGGTAGTGGCTCAGATGGCCATCCCAGGTCTCATGTCTCATGGTACTCATTTAGTCTTTCCAGGGAGAGTGAGTGCTTTTTCCCCAGTACATTGAGGACAAGTCCAGAGAACAAGGCTCTGGACCTTGTCTGGTTCCAATCTGATTCCTGAGTAAATCCCTAAGGGATAAGGCCAGGGAAAAAGAAGTGGGAGAGTGTTTGGACTGACAAGGTCTGGATCACAAATCCACCTGGACAAACCCAATCCCACCCTAGGATACACTAATAGAAGGAGCTGGGGGTAGGAGGGCAATTCTCCAAAGGTCCTAATTCTAAAGAAAGAAGATGTAATAAGTAGGAAAAAAACAACAGATGTGCACTATTAGTGCATTTACATAATTATAGTTTGTCTCCATAAAGAAATAATAATGATCTTGACTTATAAAGCCCCTGATAAATGATCATTTGACTGAGGGTTTTTTTTTTGTCGTTTTTTTTGTTTTTGGTTTTGGTTTTTTTTTGTGTGCTATTATATATTTTTTCAAGGACACTAGCTTGGATCCTTTAGTTCACAGTGTTGACATTGGAGGATTGAGATGAAATAAGCAAAACAAAGTATTAAGCACAGAGCTTCTCAGTGGGTTTTACATGACAAATATGAAGAACGCTTTGAAAGAGTAAAGGCAGTGGTTTTCACGTTCATTAAATCTGCTTTCACCCGAGCATAAATACCTAATTCTCCACTGAGATGCCAGGATATTGAGAACATAAAAGTCTGATAGCACCTAAAATGACAATTCTCCTTTATAACAGCATAATTTTATTAGAGCTATAAGCTGCCAAATCCAGTCCCCTAAAAATCAACTTACTTGAAAGCCAATAGACATTGCTAAATGAAAAAAAAAATTAGAAATGAGGAATCAGTGACATTTTATTATACCATTGGCCTTAACACTCATGTTAAACAATTTCACACAGAGGCTGAAGAACTAAATTAAAACATAAATTCTATTTTAAGCTAAAAGAAGCAAGGGACTACAGTCAATTCCTAACCCATTCCAGATTATTTGTAATGCTGAGCATAATTCAGCATTCTTTTCTAAGGAAAATCATATTCTCTTAGTTTTTTAACAAATTTGACAATAATAGCAAACAAAACCGTAATATTTCCATAAGTTCTACTCTTAAAGGAAAGCATTCAAAGTGGTAGATTAATACAATTTTATTCATCTAAGTTTCATCCTGTCAGCATGTTACTGCTAGCATTGTTTTTCGGCTCAGGTAAGAATAGGTCAACAATAGAGGCTTCTACACATTGAGGAAAGTTGAAGCTCTTCACTCCTAGAATCTACTCTAACCTCTCTGTTGCCTAAATGCAAATGGAGAGAATCAACTGAAATGCTTTTAGAATTAATAAGAGTTCAGCAATATGGCCGTATATAAAATTGATCAAAAATGACTGTTTTCTTAACACACCTGCAATACCACATAGAAAACAATGAAATAAAGATTCTTATTCACCACATAAACAGATAATTAAATCTTCAGATATAACATTCAAAAGATTATAAAACCGTTTCAGCCATAAGGAAATAGACGTAAAAACAAACAAACAGATAAACAGGAAATTCAACTGCATTCCCTATGGAGACGTAAATGTGTGCAGCCTTTATGGAGGGCCACTGGCATTACATATTGTCTTACAAATATGTATACTATTTAACTCAAGAAATCCTGTGTTAAAATCTATACTAAAGAAATTATTGGAAATGTAACAAGGGTGAAGTTTGTTTGTCCCAGTGTTATTTATAATAGCAAAACAAAACAAAAACTCTAAAATTTCAAGAATAGGGAATTTGGGTAAATAAACTGTCTCATTCATGTGGTGGAACCCTATGCAGCTATTGAAATTATAGTTTTCAAAAATACTTTAAAAAGCCTTAAAATAGCATTAAACAATATACTCTTAAAGCAGAGTATATACTTGAGTATATATACACTCAAAAGCAATTTGAATGTACCAAATTGAAAAAGCAGAATATTCTCCAATTCATAAAATGTGTGCATGTAGTGGACATTTAACAATATCAAGGGACACCTTCCACTCCTATCAAATCCCCATAATGTAAGGACTCCTTTATGTAATACCTGAATGAATAAGCTCTAAAAAGAACGGGACAAAGAAACACTTTCTTCATGTTCCAATAATACCAAACCGAATTCTGATGTTTGCCAGACTCAGTGGCTTATACCATAATCCCAGCACTTGGAGGCTGAGGTGTGCAGATTATCTCAGCTCAGGAGTTCAAGACCAGTCTGAGCAACATGGTGAAACCTCATCTCTACAAAAAATACAAAAATTAGCCAGGGTTGGTGATTCACACTTGTGATCCCAGCTACTTGGTAGGCTGAGGCAGGAGGATCACTTGAGCCCAGAAGGCAGAGATTGCAGTGAGCTAAGATCACACCACTGCATTCCAGCCTGGGCGACAGAATAAGACTGTCTCAGGAAATAAAAAAAAAAAAAAAAAAGAACACTCTAACGTCCCTCACCTGATGCTCTCTCCCAAGTGGAAGAACCTCACTTTCAGCTGGACATTCTCTCTTCTCATCACTTTGGTCAAAATTTACCTCTCTGTGTGTTTTTGACACACCCTGGATCTTCCAACTCAACTTGTAACTTAATTTGTTTTCCAAACTTTGACAATTGCTTACTAAGTTCATTACATTTACCAATTTTTATATTGTCCGTTACTCTATTTCTTTCTTATATGAGCTTATGTTTTTATTTAAATATTTTAGTCTCATCCATGAAATCATGGGTTTAATGTTCTAATTTTTTTTCTAGTATACACTAAAATGAATACCTATCAAGGGAAAAACATATCTAATAAGCTATCTCCTGCAATTACACCATTGTTATTGATTCCAATAGGAAACACATGGGAACACCAGCTTAATTGATGCTGATGGGTGATCTAGATATAGTTTAACAGAGTTTATCAGGAGAGACAACATCTTAATCTGAATCTTCTATAGCACCAAGAACCATGGAAGGCTAGATGAGAGGGATCTTTTGGAAGTGACCCAAAGCTGCCCATCCTTTTGCCTGACTGATCTACTCAAGTCAATTCTCATTCTAGATCAGGAACTCCTATGCTTCTTCTCTCCATACGCAGACAGTAATAGCCATTTATTTAGATAATAAAACGTGCATTTAAAAGGACACAGATACACATTTGTTTTAAGGCTTTTTTTTTAGAACAAGAGTTGGCAAACTTTTATTGTAAAGAGCCAGATAGTAAATATTTTTGAGTTCTTGGAGCATACTGCCTGTCACAACCACTCAGCTCTGTCATTACAGCTCAATAGTAGCCATAGATAGATAAATTAATAAATGGATAAGTGAAAGAACATGGCTGCATTCCAATAAAACTTGATCATGAACACTAAATTTTGAATATGATGTTATTTTGTATGTCAAGAAATACTATTCGTTTAATTTATTTCCAACTATATGGAAGTATAAAAAACATTCTTAGCTTGAGAGCCATACAAAATCAGGCAGTAAGCCATAACTGGCCAGAGTTTGCCAAACCCTGTTTTAGACCACTAAGTTTGGCAATTTTATAGCTTCCATATAAACTAATGAAAGACAAAGATCCAAGTGTTTGCACTATTTTTCCCTACAGATTTCTTTGCATATACAAAATATTATATACTAAGGCAATGAAACCACATCTTACCCCAAAACAATGTTTTTAAAGGGTTTAAAAAAAAAAACTGTAATTGGTGTCATTTAATTACATACACACAATTATTAGCAAGTCCATTCCAAGGCTAATATAAGTGATTATACACTAATAGCAGAACTTTTACTTTTCTACTTCTTCCCATTAAAACCCACTTTCATTTTACATAGGAATTTAGATATCTTCATCCAGGAACAAAGCAATTTACACATTTCATGCAATGATTATTCAATAATTACTCTAAAGGAATTCCAGCTGAGTTCAAAGATCAAGGAAAAATATAAGTCAAAGTTCCCAACTGGTGGTTCTGGGGAGTGTATGCAACCGAATACAGGGGGATACTGGAAATCAAGCAAGAGAGTAAGTCACTGTGCTACTTTGCTGAGGCACAGTTCTTCATATAAAATGGGCATCACTTAACTCACAAAACTCTTATGAGAATAAAAGAAGAAAAGCCGTCTGTAAACAGGAAAATAACACAAAAATTAATGAACTCTAAAAGAGAAATTTTGTAGAGTCACAAGCAGAGAAATAACTTGATCATCTCCATTAAGTACTATAATAAGCAACCACACTTTGAAGAACATCGTCATCCTTTCATGCTGTGCTTCTGGAAGCAACAAAAAATCACTCTTAGAAATTGTATTGACTCATAGAGTTCACTGGAAAAAAAAAATTATAGAATAGCACGTGAATTGAATCATGGCATTTTCATAAATATTATTTGTAATTCTGTAGTTGAAGTTCAAAGTTGTATGAGTTCAAACTTGAAATTAAGATTTAGAAACCTTCAGCGGTCTCCAAACTAGTATCAGTGTAAATAACAGCCGAGCTGTTTGGCAATTCTGTGTGTATATGTTTAAGTCACCTCAAAGGGCAGGTGCTCCATGTTTCCTTCTCTTGGGAAATGGGAAGTATCTATCATTAACTTTCCAGCCAACAGGAGCTTTGTAGTCACACTGTGGGGCTAATCCAAAGGGTTTAAATGCACAGCAGTGTCTGGTAAGTCGCAGCAGGGCTGAGGTCAGGTTAAATGGCTTTAATTAAGAATAATAATAAAAAAGAAAGACTATTTGACACATAGGTCAATATTTTTCCTTCAAACCAATGTAGCCATGCTGGGAAAAAAATCATTGCATATTCATCAAAAAGAAGCAAAAAGTATGAGGACTCAGAAAGGATATTAATTAAACAGAAGAAATGTAATTAAATAGAAAAAAATAGTGGTAAATAAGACATGCTTACTTTTATCCAATTCTTATTTTATCTTCTGAATCAACTGATTCAGTAATAGTTGGAAGAATTTCACTTAATTGCTGGCCAAATGTCAACTGGTATTGCTCATTTGTATCACCAGACACATGTAAACAGATTCGTATTTTCTCAGTAATTACTTATATGAACTTCCAAAAATAATGAACTTTCAGAGCAAAGCTTACTACCTAGTCTGAAAAACAATGGTACCCTGAATTAGATTTGCATGTAAATCCTAGTACTGTTATTTATTAGTAGTAATAAATGGTTATTCCTAGCAGCCTAGAATGTTCATAGTGGTGACATCAAAGTGAGACAAGCCTGAGGCTGAATTCCACTCTGCTGTCTACTTGTGTGTGACCTACTACAAATTGCTTAAAGTTTCTCAACTTCCGTTTCTTCACCTAGGAAATGAACATACTGTGATGCCTACTTCTGTGAATTGCTTTGATGAGTAAACAGGATATTGTATATAAGGTATTTAGCACTGTGATGGTAAACACAGACTTCTCAATAAATAGTAGTTCTTACTACTATTTTATAACTATTTTGCTCTTCTGAATTTTAGCTTACAACTTCCCCACCACAGTCTTATCAGAATTATGTAAGCTAGAGAATAAAAATGCACTTTTATATTACAAAGAACCAAATACAATACCTTACTGTCAATTTGCAAGCTTCAGGTCAACTAAAGTACTGTGAATTTTTTATATTCTTTCTAGATAATTCAGTGGATATACCATTACAATTTTTCATGACAATTACTACGTAAACAACATTGTAAGGAGTTGGCCAATTAAACAAGAAAAATAAAATCACCATTTCTAGGCAGAAATCACTAAGTGTGTTCAAAATGTGCTCCAGCAACAAGAATGAGCTTTCAAATTATTGATATTTTTTTTAAAAAGCTATACATTATTTAGAATGAATTAATCACTTAAACATAACTCACAAGATCCTAAGAAGTTGGAGAAATATTGCTCTAATCAAGTAATTTGCTATCTATTGCACTTAATAATTCCTTTTATGTTCGTTTAGATTAGAGTTGGAACTCTTGACTGCAAAGTACAGTCTTAGAGAAATTTGTTCTTCAGATCAGAGAACCCAGAATCCAATACCTACTGAGATCAGGCAGGTAATATCAATGAGTTCAGAGGATGGTGGGAACTTGAGGAGCCGACACCTTTCCAAAGAGGATGACCACTACTGAGCACAGGCTGATAGTTACCATGTGCAAAGGAGGCCCTTGTGCTGCCATGTGGAAACATTTCAGCAGAACCCAGAATTCACAAGTCTTATGTAAAACTTCCTGATGTTGAAATAATGATAAATAATTTAAAAAGATTTTAAACATTGTTCAAATCAAGCAAATTGAAGCCTAGGTTCAACTACTGAAATGTTTTTCCCAAGCCCAATCCATAGTGTATGTCTATCATGCTTTTTCCAAAATAAAATGTGTTAATCGTAATGATAAGCTAATAAGCCAAAAGAGAGCTGAGGAAAAGAAATTTTCATGATAAATAAATAACTCTTATAGACTATGGAGTTAATGTATATAATCTAAAGAAGTAACCCAAAGGTCTGTTATCTTGATAATAAACCATCCCAAGAAGGTGGAGGGAAGAGCACCAAAGCAAGAAGGGCATGAGTCCTCACTCTCATTTCTCTACTATTTCACATGACAGTTACTTACCTCCCACGTGCTGTGCATTTATTATAAGGCCTGAGGGTCCAAAAAATAAGAAAAGTGCTACTCCCTACATCTATCTAGTGAATTTGTGAAAAATAAAATAAAATCCAAACTCTTGACCAAAAACAAGATAGATGTCTAGTTCAGTAGGGGAAAATCCCAGAGTCCAGGCCAGATCTGGGAGATTTAGCAGTGGAGAACATAGTAGAAGAGGACACTAGATCCCCCATTCCCGTGTAGAGCCTAGACTAATCCTTATCAGGGGACCTGAGTTGTGAATGAGACTTCCCAGGACTCTCCGCCATCAAGGGTCCACTGTGTTGCCAACTTACATCAAGTTGGGTTCCATGTATGCAGCTTCTATTTAAAACCATGTGTTGAGGGCTGGTGAATGTGGCACACCTGTCAGCAGGATCTACCACTCCACATTCAGTGCAAGGGAACAAGTCAAGCGTGAGACCCCCATGAAGGAATTCAAAGAATCCATGCCAAGAGCACCACTGGTCCAAGGGTTATATCATATTTTATTTCTTTACCTTTCAAACAAGTGGGGTACTGTACCAGTGCCAGGTCCACAAGGAGCATCCCTTCAGGGAGCAGACTGTTGACATGAAGTAAAAAGAGCATACAAACTAATTATAGTATATAGTGACTAAGGATGTAACACCTGAGTATTCATGTATGGAGCTCATTACACTAGCAGAAAATCCATGAGAGTGAAGCAACCTTTAGTAAAGAAACCCATCGCTGGCACCATCTAACAACCAGCTTGATTAAGACATTCTCAGAGAAAGCACACCATTTCAGCAGCTACAGAATGTATGATGTATCTTTTATAGTTTCACTTTTAGGACAAGACATTATCTTCAGACCACTTTTGCAGTGGGGAAAGGGAGATGAGCTACCATATACAGTTTGGGGACTGGCAGAGGGAGCTATGACTCTATTTTTATACTTAGTGACCACTTTTATAGTCGTATAGAGACATTTTAAAGGAAATTTCACTTCTATCTGCTCACGGAGAGGAGCCTAAAACAAATGACCTAGGTCTGTTTTCCATCTCCTCTGGCAAGAGCAATTTCTTTGAAAGACTACTCTCTGGAAAATGCAAAGTTCAGCTTAGCTCCTCTGTGGCTGCACTACTTTCCAGGAAAAGCTTTCATGGGCCATGAACTCAGGCAGCAGTACGTGACAGCACAAGTGAAAAGTGAAAGGGAAAGGCTTTTGTCACACTTTCCTTCTCTACAAGTTAACTATGTAGAGTCTCCTACCACTTCTCACCCAGAGCACAGCCAGCAGCCCCCTACCTTTGAATGAATGATAAAAAGGCACTCCTTACCTTTTGAGAGGAGGAATTGCAAAAAGGGTGCTGCCTGCTCTAGGCTGATGAATCACAAAATGAATGGTTTAGCAAGTGGCAGGTGGCTAGACTGCCAACCCATCATGCTTACTTTGTGAGTAACTTGGACAGTGCACAAACTATGCAGTGCTGGCTGGCACTTTTTTCATTATTGTCATCTCCACTACCCAAGTCCAAACTCCAGAATCTTGCACCCAGACTGCAGCAGTAGGCAAGCTGGTTTCTGTGCTTTCCCCTTGCTTCCACAAAGAATTCTCTACGCAAGAGCCTTAACAATTTTAAGACACATCATGCCATTCCCATGCTAAGAATCCTGGTAAGACTTTTAGTCTCATTCAGAATAAAAACCAGCCAGTTTCTAACTTTGCTGTTCATCTTGTGATCCGTGGACGAGCAGTGGCACCAGGAGCTTATTAGAAAGGGAAGATCTCAGGTCTTGCCCAGACCTAGTGAATCAGAGTCTATGTTGTAATAAGATTCCCAGGTGATGTCAAGGCACATTAAGTTTGGCTGAAGTCTACCAACTTCAACAATACCAAGCTCCTATCCTCTCTACAACCTCGTGTCTTACCATCTTCAGTTAGTTCTAGCCTCTGGGCTCCTCACTCTTCCTCAAATGTGGCAAGCATTGTGCATTCAATCTGCTCTGACTCTTCTCTTTGCCTCCAGTGTTCATCCCTTAGGACATCTGCCCAGTTCATCCCTTCACCACTTCCAGATTCCTGCCCACTGTCTTCTTAGGCAGCCCTGACACCCCTCTCCCCTGCCAACTCATGTTCTCCAGATTTCTAGACCCCGTTTTGATTTGATCATCACATTTATCATTACATTATAAAGTTCATTACACAATATTATATGTCTATATAAAAAATTCCTCTTGCTTACAAATAGAATCTCTATAACTGCAAGGACTTTGCCATTTATTTATTTCACTGCTTGATCCCCAAAGCCCAGCACATAGAAGGTATTCTATAAATATTTGATTAACAAGTGAGTATCTGAAACGAGTGCCTCTAATAAACAGTGGCTTAAGCAAGTATCCAAACTTGTTTTTATAGACCTTGAAAAGACAACTTAGGCACTTTTGACTCCTAAAAGAAAATTAGCCACAGTTGGCAAGTAACCTGGCAAAACTCCAGCATAAGGGGACAGATCTGTAAAAGACCAGACGACCCCAGGTAGCTTTAACTGTGGCCAGAAGATATAAAATAGTTTAAACGTAAAAATTACATGTGTTTAAATTTAGATATTCCTAGGGATGAAAGGAATCGGCAATAGCAACTGCCTATGAGGATGTGGAGTAACGAGAACTCTCATTCATTGCCGGTGGGAATGCAAAATGGTATAGCCACTTTGAAAGTCACACATCTAAGCATTTAGCCAACTGATTTGAAAACATATGTCCCACAAAAATCTGCACACCAAACTTTATATGTATCTATAAATAATCACCAAAACCTGGAAGCAACCAAGATGACCTTCAATAGGTGAAGGACATAAACCTTCAATAAACACACTGTAATGCATTTATACATTAGGTGATACTAGAGAGCCATGAAAAGAAATAAGCTATTAATCAGTGCAACAGGAAGACATGTAAACCAGGATGGAACGGGCAAAGGAATCTAACTCTATAAAAATATATGACATAACCTCACTGGAAGGAGTAAGGAAAAAGGTATTGACCTAAGTAACTTTGGAAATGACTGGAAACTGTAAGACTTGAAAACAAAAAAATCGCACATAAGCACTACATCACATTAATAAATTTGTTCCTCATGGGGGTGTACATTGACAGTCAAGTGCTATGCTTAAGTAACTGGATTGAACAAGTAAGTAAATGGAAGGCTTCTCACTATTGGAGTGGGAGATTGCAGCAAAGCAAAGGGAGAAGAATAAAACATGAGATAACATCAGATTTGGAGCTATCAGTAGGAAGTGCTATTTAGCTTAATATAGACAGTGTATACACACATGTATGTCCTACCTCCATCCACTGAGAGAGTCCAGAAGCAATGAAACCACAGTAACAAAGAGCATATCCAGATTGCAGTTTTTACTACCATTCAACAAAAGGAACTAGAGTTTCTTGGAGAAATGGCTGGCTCTAGGACAGGAAATACACAAGATCAGCTAGGAATATTTTGTAGTGGTAGGAAGCAAGGAAATGCTCAAAAACAAAATGATGGGGGTATGCAAAAGAACACAGAAGCCAATTGAAAGAATACCCAATGGCCAAAGATGGAATAATGTGTGCAAAAAAAAAAAATAACGTACTATTGGATAATAACCCAAAGTATAATAAGATAAATATTCATGAGTCTATGCTGATATGAATAAATACTTGAATAAATAAATAAGTGAAGGGAAGAAAATATCTCCTACACAGAAAAATTCCAAATTAGTTACATAAATATTCCTCTCCTCAAGGAGATAGAGTATAACTTTTCACCTCTTAAGTTTGGGCTATACTTAGTGACTTGTCCAAAAACCACCTTATAGAAGAAGGAGAAATAAAACAGCAACTGTGCAATGGAGAAGCTTCCCAGCACTATGCTATCCAGCTGTCGAGTGTAAAAGTGATGACTCAAACTGACATTAAATGCCCTTGATATGTTGTGTTGGGATGAGCACTTCACCTCAGAGGTCTTCCTCCCAAAAACCCCACTCTAATCATGAGAATAATATGAGGCAAACCCAAGATAAAGAGCAGTCTACAAAATCCCTGACTATGAACTTTTCAAAACTGCCCAAGTCCTCAAAAACAAAGACAATCTGAGAAACTATCACCACTCAGAGAAGCCTAAGGAGACATGAAGATTAAATGTAATGTGGTATCCTGGGTGGGACCCTGGAACAGAAAAAGGACATTAGAAAACAATGAATGAAATAAAAATAAGTACAGAATGTAGTTAATAATAATAGGTCAGTATTTGTTCAATAGTTAGCAGATTCATTTTATATCAAATGTACCACAGTGATATAAGATGTTATAACAGGGGAAACTGGATGCTGGGTATATGGAAACTCTTTGTACTATCTTTGCATCTTTCCTATGACTGTAAAACTATTCTAAAATTAAAAGTTTATTTAAAAAAACAAAACATGACTGAATATAACATATTCTTCTCTCTTCTTGCTAAGTTCTGTCATATCCCATTATCATTTATGAAGTCTCCTAAGTGTACATATGCTGTCCTTGTTAGTTTTCATAGATGATCATACTTAGTCTCAGAACAGCATGAGGAGCTGAGTGCTTTTCTCACATTTTACAGATGGAGAAATATAGGTTATATAAAGGGACTGGGTCCGTGTAGGTAGAAGTTGGGGAGGTGGAATTCAAACCTGTGTTTGCTGACTCCAGAGCCCACACGGTCCAGTACACTTTTCTGACTCCCAGGATATAATTTCTAAAATGTCTAAAATGGCATTGGCTGAAAAAGACCAAAATGTTTTATCCACAATCCTGAAAAAGTAGTAGCTTTAGCACTGTGATCTCCAAGAGAATGAGAGTCAACTATGGCAATGCTCTGGCCAAGTTATATTTAGATACATTTATTAGCAGCCTGGATCTCCCTGAGGGACTCCTACCCTCTAAATGGGCACCAGCACTGAGCAACAACAGCAGTGTAAGGTCCCTGCAGAAAGACATGGCATGCTCTAACTGGGTAATATGAAGAGAGTTCAGCAATGGTATTACTTACAAAGGTGTTGCCTGGATGTGGAGAAGCCACAAGGAATAGTGTAGCAGCCTTGAGCTAGCATCAGGAGAGCTGTTACTAAACCCTAACTTGGCGAGACCAGAGGACAAAGCAGTTGCTGGAGGCTGAGAAAATAAATAAGGTGAGAAAAGACAAGAGGAGCAGATGCTGCAGGGACAAAACCATGAGAATAAAAAGCTCTAACTTTTACTTTTCTCCCAGCCCCTCCCCAACTAGCCAAACCCAATCAGCAGCCAATGGGCAAAGGAGTCTGAAGATGCAGCCAATATGGTTCTGCTTCCTGGAGCTCACAGCAGGATAAATGAGAGGGGAAAAGGCAACCGGGTGGGCAAACAACAGCTCTTCAACACTTGGGGGAAAATGGCTAGCTGTCCCACCTAAACATAGCTAACACAGACTCTCACTGTGCTGGTCTTAGAACGTACATTCTCAGCGCCACCACTTTAGAATTTTAGGCTGTCTCCATTTAAACTCATGAAACAGATAGTCTCTCCCCTCCCATCTGTGGGGATGCAAAAATGCTGTTTAAATGTGCTGTATATTTCCCTTTAATTCTAATTCACATAAACACAGACAGACTGAACTGTGGACACTAATTTATCTAACTGCCACAAATATAGGAGGCTACTCCAGAAGAAGTTTTATCAGTTCAAGGGGGCTGAAAAGAGACAATGCCTGTTAATTGATCAGTTCCTGACCAAGTCCAATCAGAAGCAAATGGGTAAAGGAGCCTGAAAATGCAGTCTATATGGTTCTGCAATAAAAACAAGAACTGTATGGAAACACTTACACTTTCAGCATTTGTTCTAGGGTGAAGAAAGAAAGAGCAGCTATATCCTGGGTCTTTGAAGGTTCTTAGCTCAGTATAACAGTCTGCTATATGAACATCATTAATTCTAACTTAAATTTGTTTCACCATCACCCCAAAAAGGGACCTGTATTGCCCAACTCCAAGACCATTTCCACTGAATGACTGTAGGGGACACCATTTCCCTAGAACAAAAAATGAATATAGAATGGGCTGGCCTGCTGGCCTGACCCCAAGACCTGAAGAAAGTTGCATTTATCACTGGCAGCAGCATGACACTTTTTTTTTTGAGTTGGAGTCTGACTATCACCCAGGCTGGAGTGCAGTGATGCAATCTCGGCTCACTGCAACCTCCACCTCCCAGGTTCAAGCGATTCTTCTGCCTCAGCCTTTCGAGAAACTGGGATTACAGGTGCCTGCCACTGTGTTCAGTTAATTTTTTGTATTTGTAGAGGAGACAGGTTTTCACCATATTGGCCAGGCTGGTCTTGAACTCCTGACCTTGTGATTTGCCAACCTTGGCCTCCCAAAGTGCTGGGATTACAGGCGTGAGCCACCGTGCCCAGCCAACACCTCATTCTTAATAATTAAGCAAGCTTTTTCATTTAAGGAGATTTTTAAAGTACCCAAATGGAAAAAGTGACTTCAAGAAAAGAAATGCAAATATCTGAGGAGGTTCAGGTTATCTGTAGGAAGAAGGAGCCATACTCTCCTCTTCAATACAACCTAAAGCTCTCAAACAACAATTCACAAGATCCGAACACTCCGGCTGACTACCTTACAAAACACTATAACATTATGGAAACACCCCACGCTAAACTTTGATATTCATGTTGATCTTTATGGCCTTAAATTTAAAAAATAAATCACTCTATTTTCTGAAAAAATCTCAAATGTAAAACATATAAGCGTGAGAGTGTGTGCATTATATGCATGTGTGTGTTGTATGTATTTGTCTATGTGAGTTCCAGTACATTCATTTATAACATTGGTGCTAAAGAATGAAGCCACGAACCAACAGTTTCAACCTCTACATAGACACATTAATTCATTATACCCTCACAAATTCTATATGGAAGATCTTTGCAAATGAGGAAGCTGAACATTGGAAAGGTAACTACATTGCTGAAGATCACACAGCTATGAATGACCAAAGCAGTATTCACAGAGCATGCACTTTCCAATGCACCACGTTACCTTCAGAGGCCTTAATGATACCCAGCTTTGTACAGGAGTATTTTCATGCTAATTCTATGTCAACTTGACTGAACTAAGAGATGCCAGATACCTAGTAAGACATTATTTCTTGATGTATCTGTGATGGTGCTTACAAAAGACATTACCATTTAAACCGATGCGCTAAGTAAAGCAGATGGGCTTCACCACTGTCAATGGGCCTCATCCACTCCATTCAGGGCCCCGATAGAACAAAAAGGCAGATGAAAGGTGAATTTTCTCATAGCTTGACCTGAGACATCCATCTTCTTTTGCCCTCCCACATGCACACTCCTGGTTCTTGAGTGTTTGAGCTCAGACTGGGCCTTACATCAATGCCTAGTGATGCTCAGACCTTTGTACTTGAAGTGAATCTCGCCATTGGCTTTCGATGTTCTTCAGTGTGAAGATGGCATATTGTCAGACTTCTCAGCTCCATAATCATATGAGACAATTCCTATAATAAATCTCTTCTTATATATCTATCTTGCTCTCTATATAACCTATTGGTTTCTCTGAAGAACCTTGATTAATACAAATATATAATCTAATTTTTAAATTCTCCATTAAACTGCCAGGTAAAAACCTTCTCTGCATATTCTACAAAACAGCCAGAGTAGACATTTCACTTTCATAATCCCTAAAGTCTTCTACACATAGTTCTACCTAAAAATTTATTTTAGTGCAGACAGACGTTTACCTTTAAAAATTGACATGTTCCTTCTTTCCTGATAATAAGAATTTTGCAACCAATCATAATATGCCTCCTGAACTGACTGCCAGGAAAGTCAGCATCAAATTTAAGATTCAATCACAATAGCTATATTGGGGTTCTGGTAGTGCATTTACTTCTTCCATCTTTTCATGATCTTTAGTGTTCATTACATTAATTTTCTGTTTGCTTATTGAAAATTTGGACAGAAAAAATAAAGTCTTACATATATGTGCATGTGTGTATTTATATTCCAAGAACTATGACTTGATCCATAATATATTAAATTCATGAAATAGGAATCCATAATATCAAGGATGTTACTAGGTAGTTTATCAAATGAATTTATGAGCAAGCATCTTTTTCTTATCTGCACCATGGCTTATAATTTTTATGAGCTTAGATTTACTCTTTGAAACATAATAATGTTGACTCTGTTGTTAGATATTAGCTCTGATATAGGTAAAATGTTTCCTAGCATACCCATCATGAGGTGATAATAAAGATCTAAATAATGGTGTTAATAATTCATTTGGTTATACAGTAAGCATCTCTGTAAGTGAAGAGGGAGGTCTCACATTTCTAAACCATTCTGTTACAGTTCAGCAGGTGAATTAAATATTTAGTGGGCTTCTTAATATTTCATTGTAGACAAATCATAGTAGGCTTTGCCCACTCATGAGTACAAAAGAAATGATCAAATACTGCACACACACACACACACACACAAATGTGTGTGTAGTGTTTATGCATATATAAATATACATACATATACATATATATACTTAATTCATAAATTATTTTTAAAGGCATTATAATCAATAGTACACATGTAGGAATACCTGAAGGACTGCAACACCAGGTTATCACAAAGCAATTACAGCATTACGACTGCTGAACATTTTGTTATCCTCTCAGGAGAACCAACCTGGGGACAGGCACACTTTTTATTCCTGCTCTGTAGATTTCTGGAATCAAGAGAAGCTATCTTCATTGCTCACATTACAAAGGAATTCAGTCCTTTGGTTAAAATATGCTGGCTCCCTCTCTACAATGTAGCTTTCCTCTTTGCCTTCACTGTACACATATTGCAAAAATCTATTTGGAAATAAAAAGAAGTGAATTCTCCAAGGATCCATGGAATTATATCGCCTCTGCTATTCTCACTTTCTTTCCCACATGGGACATTTCTTTCAGCGTTGAAAATTTCTCCTGATGGTAATTGGCAGTTTATCCTATTAATGCTCCCCTTATATTTAAAGTGTTTTCCTCATTACCAGCTATTTCTTATTCTGTCCCTAATAATGGGGAAGAATAATCCATCTCTACCCAAGTTACAATGATTCAGGGAGGTTTACAAGGAATTGCTTATTAAACAATTATTAACTGTTCAGAAACCACACATTCATTTGTGTTATTGTAACAGCCACTCATTTCGATACAAGCGGCTCACTAAATACGCATAAGCCATTTCTCCACAACAACAGTTTAACCACCACGTCTACGTTATGCAACCAGAATGAAATAATGCTCTGGTTTAAGATGCTATCATTTCCTTCCCTGAAGTCTCCTCTTAGTTCTAGCACTCCAGATCACAGCATGTGCTGACAATTACTGCCTTCATTTTAGCCATTCACAGCTGCACAATTACACCCTGCCCTCAGACACAATTCCACTGGCTTGCCAATTGCATTAGAATACTATTCAAACCACCCTCCTCACTTTCAAAATGCCGTCTTGTACTCATTACAGCCTCTTTTGTGGGCCTTTCCTTTGCTCCAGCAGCGTTTTTCTTCTAATATAGATGCTAACCAGAGAATACTGAAACAGCAGAAGAGGAAGAACGAACTGTTTGAGCCTTATTTAAAAAGGTAGTCATGACTACATCAGGCTAAGGCCAACATAAGCCCTTCTGAGAAGCTTTGGGATGAATGGGATGAACCAGCCTAGCCGTACCATTTTGCTTTCCTGACATAAGGGTGCATTCCGGAACCCAACCCAATGCTATCTCAAATGATTCTAGAAACAACCAAGTCTACAGAATGGAAGTTGAACTTTGGAAGTGTATTCCAGAACGTGCCTACCCAGAGCTACCTCAAATGATTCTAGATACAGCAAAGTCTATAGAATGGAAATTGAACTTTGGAGGTCCTCCATTTCCTCATCTGTAAAGTGAGAAATTTTAACTAAAAAATATTTCAAGATTTTATTTAGTTCTGAAGTTACTGTCCCTGATTCCCCAATGTTCACAGCCTATTGTGCTGTAACTTATATCATTTGTCAGAATAAACATCTCTGTTTTCCTGGCAATCAATTATTTGGGAAGGCAGAGATATACAAGCCATCTAGACTTAGGACTATTCCTACAATGGACATACACATGGTGGGTAAAGAGGGATGAAGAAAAAAAACTCCAGGTCTGCCTGGCTAAGTCATGAAAGTCTTCATGAATGAGGTGACTCTGGGTGTACTATAAAGAGTTAAGAGTTTACTTGGTGAGTTCATTCCAGGGAACTGCATAGGCAATAAAAAAAGAAAGAAAGTCTTCAAGATCTACAAAAGTGCTGTGTTATCTGAGAAGCAAGAAAATTGAGGAGAAGAAAATTTGAGAAGTTAATCTTTCTCTGTCTTTCTCTCTCTCTCTCTCTTCTCTGTCTTACCACTTTCTCTCACAGTTACTATAGAGGCTTGACCCATCATTCCAAAGGCCAGCACAGAAAACAAGAAAAAATTACGGAAGCCTATATAAACCTGCAGTTACTTGAAAAATGGCTCATCTTACAAACATTTTATTTCTAAATACAACAATTTTAGTAGGTTTGATACAAGTTGAACAATACGTTATGCTACACAGTTTCATCTACCTGGGTGATTAACAGATAAAAACACCCATTCTCCATTAGTTACCAGTTTTAAGTTTTCTGTTCACATTTGGAAGCCATAAGCTGGACTATGCTACAACTCTCTTTGTGGGGAAGATACTATGAAATATTCGCCTACTGATAGATACTTATTATAATCCACAGATAGGTGAAATAAGCCATAAGATGATGAAGATAAGTTTCAAATTCAGATAGCCAAAGCCAAGAAGCCATGCTACTTAATGTGATGCTTATTCACCTCCCTAAAGGAGTAGGTAGTCACAAAAAATAATCATTGGAAAAAAACAGCAGAAACTGATGCAAATATAATGACTGCAAAATTTGGTGGTCTAGGAGTTGAAAACTATTTAAAGTATACACTACGTAAATGATTATGGAATCTAATTAATGTGAAAAATATTTGAGAGTTCAGATACTAACCAATCAGGGTTTCCTGATATTATAACATATAAAAAAATTTTTAATGAACTCAATTTTCTATAAAACACCACATATCAGAATATTTCTTATTCCACCTAGAATGAACACATAAGCCCAAAGGGAGCTCTATATATTTTTAAATATTTTCTTCTTTCAATTAATTTGTTATAGGGATACTGACATAGTTATTTCATAGGCACAATGATTCAGTCATGCCCATATTATTGAAGGCAGAAGTAAAACCAAAGTGACCCATTTTGAGATCACTTTGATTTTACTTCTGAAGTACTAAGTACTTTACTAAGTATACTCCATTTACTTAGAACAATGGAGATGCCCTTGAATGTATAAGATATATTAAATAAGAATGGACATCTTAAGAATAATTTATATGGGGTTATAGAATTCATGTTGATCCCATTGAAAAAGTGATATTCAAATCTCTGAAAGTTCTATTTCTTTCAGATTAACTCAGGTCCAAGAGAAGCACTTTCTAGTGATGAAAAAAATGTGTAAAATATACGTAAATATGTTTTTGTATGTGTGTGTGTGTGTGTACGTGTAGCCAAACATGCTTTGCAATTATAAATTAACTTCAAAAAATCAAATATTAATTAGCTAGAAAGGAAGCAATGATTTGCAATATAACTGACCTGAATTAAAGTATAGACATGTTTAGGATACAGGTCAGTGGATTTGAAGGTCAGATTACAAAAAAAAAAAATGGAATCTATGAAAACTATTGATGAATATGTAAACATTTTTGTTACCAAAATAAAATATATAGGCTCTAATTAATGGTTCTAGCTATTCAAAATTTTTTTTAATTTGTGAAACTTAAGTGTTAAAATCATTTTTTCAATCTCCCAAAACATTTACAAAACACATTTTGTGCTAAGAAATTGGATTATTATAGTGGAGGGCAACCATGACATTACAGTAAAATCCCATGGCCAGCCAACATCTTTTTTGCTATGTGAAATAAATCATTTTTCTTATTCAACTAACAAAGCAGTGCTACATAGCAAATCTAGATGAAAGGTATTGTTGCTGGTTAGTAAAGGAGAGTAGACAAAGTTCTTTCATCAGGGAAGGCAGCATTAAGCCTGCAAAGGGAGATTTTAGATGACCCTAGAAAATCTATGGATTCACTTTGAAAGCAGCTATATGAAAGGCTAGTAGGACAAGATGCCAAAAATTGGCAAGGAATCTCTGGGCAAGGCCTAAAGGAAGTTAGGAAATGTGTGTAGACTACAAAACCAAAAAGAAAGCATTGCTAACTACTTCTATTGTCCTTTGGTCAACGTTTATGGGAATTTCAGTTTATGGGAATTTTCAAAGGAAACTGGCTGGGTAAACTGCAGTCAAATGATTATTTTGTTTTAACTAAATTCCACAGAGAAAGGTCACAATCAGTGTGGCTTTGGCCAGTGCTGATTTTGCAAGAGAGTAAAAATGTTTACTGGCCAGTTTGGTGGTGGTTGCTTTGTTTTGCTTTTAGTACAGTGTTGATATCAGCTCAGTGGTCCCTGACCTGAGACAGTACCACCTCTGGAGGGGGTCGTTAACTAAAAGTAGAAACTACCATTTAGAAGATAGGGAAGTGGACAGGGTAGTAACCATTCTGGAATATGCAGAATAGTCTGACAGCAGAAGAACTGTCCCACTCAAAAATGCTATTAGTGACTCCTTTAAGGAACACTGAAACCTTTCCCTACCCATCATAACCGCTTCCTTCAAAATCCTATCTATGACATCTAAAGCAATACTGTAACTCTGTAATCCTGCAAAGAAACCAAATAATTGAATACAAAGTTTTCAAGGAACTGTTCCCAAGTGGTTAGGAACCAGTCAACCCTAGTCTATCATTAAAGGAAAGTCAGGCATAGCCTAATGTATAAAATAGGGGCTGCTAACCTGCAAGATTTGAGGTATCCAGACTCTGAACCCTGTTATTCTAATGAGAATGGAAAAATCATCAAACTGAAAGAATCAGATTTGAATAAAGGGTATAATTTTAGAGGTCAGCATAGTGTGGAAACCAACAGTCATCCTTGATTATCAGGTAAGGGCCCAAGAAATGATCATCCAAATAGGAAATGATCATAGGAGAGAGCATTGGAGAGAAAGAACAAATCTATTGGAATGCCTAATTTTGCTAGATAACTTGTGTACAATTATAGTAGCAAGAAAGTGATGTATCCCATATAGAAATCACCTCCAAATAAAAGTCAGACATAACAAGTAGGACAGAAAATTCACCAGGCCACTTAGTACAGGTTTGCAACAAATCACATATAAAAGTTTTGATTTTAAATAACTATAAGTATTTGCATATGGCTGAGTATTGCTATTTACTTGGGGTGGTTGGCAAAATATTAAAGATACTAACTTTTGGGAAAAGTTATAGATTAGTCTCAAACCTTTCGGAAGTCCAAAAGGTTTTATTGAGGCAGGCCGAAGGCAGCCAGCCAGTCCATTAAGTTAGGGAGAAAACAGGGACAAGGCTTTCCCAATTAAGTCTGTTTACCCCACATCCCTTTGTCTTTACTCTGTTTATTCACGTAAACTTTGTGCTGGATGGACCTCTCAGTGGGAGATCAAAGGGGAATTACCTGTTAATAGTGTTTACTCTGGGCCCGAAACCTAAAGCTTTTATCATTGGTATAACCAGTCTTTTAACCATGTTAATTATCCACAAATGTGTTAACTTAGAACCTCTGTTATGAATAAAAGTGTGGACAAACAAAGGGTCTCAGTCAATTGGTTGCATTTCACCCTCTAAAAACAGTCAAAGGCCATCCCTAGCCCACTTAAAACACTGTGATGATGTAAGAGTGCATTCATTCATCCATCGTTAAGTCAGGGTCTACAGGTCAAACCTCTGCAAATGGTGAGGAGCGTCTCAGGTGGTAACCCCAACGAAATCAAGGGCACAGTAGAGAGTACTCGGCAAAATCATTTTCCTTATAAGTTGCTAATGCTCTGAAACAAGCATTACTTAGCATCAGGCTACATGCCTCTCTTGAATCATAAGACTGAAGGAAAAAAAAAAAGGAAACCATGACATGTCCCCCTAATGGTTCAGAAAAATGCAAGTGCCAACACTCAATAAAAATAATTAAAATGTGCATGAAATGTATTCCTTTCCATTTCACCAATCTCAGATTATGAAAAAACATTATGTCTAACCAATGGCCTATCCATCTGCAACACATGAACAAGCTCGTTTTAACTAAGCTGTACTCCATGGTCTTTCTGTGAACTTCCATCTGCACTAGCAAGACTTCACTAGGCAGTCATCTTCTCTGAGCTTATTCACTCAGATGGAGTTGCCTCTGAAAAGACTTTGGCCTTCTCCAACTGTTTTAAAGTTCACTCATTGAAAATATGGAAACGTTATTTAATTTGTATGGTTTAATGACTCATGTCCTTGAGAGAGTGAGAGAAAGTGTTTATTTACATCTTACCCTTGACTTGAGGGAAGAAGGGGATAATGAGTATCTAAACCAACCAGCAGCGACTTGAATAATTTCAATAATTTCTTACCGACTCTCAATAACTTGGTCCAGCATTTGAAGGTCTGTGATATACAGAAGAATCTATTATCCTAGAAAAATCCCCAAGTGAACAAAATTTGGTTTCTATAAAAAATGTCCCAGACATTTCACTTATTACTAATTATTGTTTCTTTTTGTAACAAAAACAAATGAGTCTTCAGTTTCTTGAGGGGTGTGTGTGTGTGTGTGTGTGTATGTGTGTTTGTGTGTGTGATCAAATATGGTATCACTATCTTGGCCAGTAAAATTGACAGTTATACCCTCCTAAGCTCTTCCAAACCTTATTTATGGTTTCTTCATAAACGTCCCATATATAGAAGCAGAGAAAGTTATGCTTAGAATTTTAAATTACTATTAAAAAACACAAGTCTTTAAAATGAAAGCTTTTTAAGGAGAAAGATAAATTCATGACCTCAGTCTTCACAGAATTCATACTATAACAT
Source organism: Cacajao melanocephalus (assembly GCA_963573385.1). Taxonomy (NCBI): domain Eukaryota; kingdom Metazoa; phylum Chordata; class Mammalia; order Primates; family Pitheciidae; genus Cacajao; species Cacajao melanocephalus. The sequence continues at coordinate 27,919 of CAUYLG010055817.1, read as the reverse complement.
GCTTATAACTTCATGAGTCTTTTTCAATGCCTAAACAAATATTGGCTTTAGAGGAACTCAAAACTCCCAGAATTGATAAGAAGCACAAAGGTTAAAATACTGGGGGATATTTCAGTTTTATAATTTAGAAATTAATTTCTGAAAATCTTGAATTAGCTTTTATCGCCACTGACTCTCTACTGCCACCTACAGGTAGCACCCAGCACTCATAATGTGCTCTGAAAATATTTTAAGCTGGACCTTGGTAGATAGAGCTAGACTCCTCTCAAAACACAGCTCCTCAGACCTGTGTGAATTAGATGGCTGCACAGATTACTGTTAAAGTTCCACAGTCGCTAGCACGTTTCCATGCGAGGTCAAAATTTACAAACCATCCCACGAAGAAATTACCAGAATCACAGGAAAACAAGTGAAAGTGTTGTAGAAGACCAGTGGATGCCATTTCCCTGCCCAGGACAGTGTCCCTGGCAATCAGCCTGCCATCCTCTATGCCACTTTCTTTCATTTTTCTCCCTCATAAATAATATTTCCTGTCTTGTGCTTTTAGGATGGTTGTAGAGGTCACGGCAACCTGTAGAGGTCCTATAGAAACTACTTTTAAAAAATGACACATTTCAGAAATCATACCTAAAAAACATCAAAAATAAAGCCTACATGAACCAACATTTCAGAGAGGACAAATTACTTTCTAGGTGAGATGAGAGTAAATGAGAGTAAGATATGATTATGTGTGTATGTAATATGCAAATAAGACTAATAACCAAACGGGGAAAAGCAAATGCAGACTCACATATGATCCAAGTATTACAGTTAACGTCCAAGGGCTTAAAAATATATATGATAAAAGTAATTCAAGATAAAGTATGCATGCTGAATCTCTCCAATAACCACTAAAATCATAAAATTATACATGATTAAAAAGATTAGAAGAGAAAAAATAGAATAATAAAATACTTGTTTAATTCACAAAAAGGCAGGAGAGAAGAGTCAGGGTAAGCATATGTAACAAATGCAACAAATAGAAAATAAAGGCAAGATGGTAGACCTGAATTGATCTGTGCCATTAATTGTATTCCATATAAATGGATGGTCAAATTAAAGATAAAAATTGTGAGAATAATAAAAATGACAATATCTATCTATTTGCTGGTGTGATAGGCAGGATAATGGCCCCCACAAAAATGTCCATGTCATCATTCTCAAGACCTGTGGATATGTTACCTCACATGGCAAAGGGACTTTGCATACATGATTAAGCTAGGGATTTCAAAATGGGGAGATTATTCTGGGATTATCCAGATGAGCCCAGTGTAATCACAGGAGTCCTTACAAGTGAAACAGGAATGCAAGAGAGTCAACATCAGATTGATGCAGCACAAGGAAGCCTCAAACAGCCCCTTTTAAGATGGAAGCAGCCATGAGCCAAAGAATGTGGAGAAACTCTAGAAGCGGAAAGGCAAGAACATGGATTCTCCCCTTGAGACTTTAAAAGGAATACAGCCTTGCTGACACCTTGGTTTTAGCCCAGTGAGGGACATTTTGGACTCCTAACCTCCAGAAATGTAAGAAAATTCATTTGTGCTGTTGTAAGTCAATGAGTTGCCATAGTTTTTCACATCAGCAATGGGAAATTAATACAGTTGGCTGTAAGAGAAATATCTTAAATATAAGGATATAGATAAGTTAACGGTAAAGGATGGTAAAGGTATATCAAGCAGATATCAACCAAAAGAAAGCGGGTATGGCTATAGTAATGGTAGACAAAGTAGACTCTTGGACCAGAAGTTTTACTACACATAAATAGGGATATTGCATAAGTATACATACAAGTGTCAATTTAACTGAACAACATGGGCGTCCGAATTCTTTTTTAATTTGAGAAAAAAAATCAGAGAACCAGACAAATCCACTATCGTCATTGGAGATTTTAACAACCTCTCTCAAGCACTGAAAGAATGGCAGACCAAAAATATATAAGGATGTAGAAGATGTGAAGAACACAATTAGCTAAACTGTCCTAATCAAATACATATAAAACAATACTCAACAACTGCAGAAATTACATTCCTTTCCAGGGCATATAAAACATTTCCAAAACAGACCATGCATTTGGTCATAAAGCAAAACAACAAATCTCAAGGGATTGAATCATATAGTTATGCACTCTTCCCCCAGCAGAATTGATTTAGAAATAAAAAACAGAAAGATAACTAGAAAAATCAACCAACTGTTTGAAAATTGAGTAATATATTTCTAAATAGGAAAATAGGAAAAAAATGAAATTACAAAATGTTTGAAGTGAATGAAGATAAAAATATAGTATATTAAAACTCATGGTATGCAACTAAAGCAATGCTTAATGGAAATTTTGGCTTTACATATATATATTAGAAAAGTATAAAGGTAGAAGATCAATCTAAGCTTCTGCCTAAAGTGAAAAATAAAAGAAATTTGAAATTTAAGAAAGCATGAAAAGGAAATAAGATAAAAATTAGTGACACAGAAAGCAGATATACAGAATTCAATATAGTCAGACTTTCTTTGAAAAGTCGGGCAAAATTTTTTTCTAATCTCACATAGCAAAGCTGAACAAGAAAAAAAAACACAAAGCACACCTATCAGGAATTAATGAGGGGCATCACCACACAGAAATAGATGAGAGAATATTATGAACAAATTTATAGTAATATATCTGTCAAACTAGATGAAAAAGATATATTCACAAAAAAATATTAATCACCAAAATTTATGAAAAACAATGAAAATCTGAATCCATAATTTAAAACCTTTCCACAAAAGCCTAGAAAGCTTTACAAATGAATGTCTCCCAACACTTAAGGAAGAAACAATACCAAGCTTATGGAATAGAAAAAAGTAAAAAGTATTGTATTATTCCATTTTTTTCTCTTCTAATCTTTTTAGTTATGCATAATTTTATGATTTTAGTGGTTACTCCCTTATGGAATAGAAAAAAGTAAAAATACTTTCCAATTTATGTTATGAGGCTAGGATAATCCTGATGCTGAAACCTAAGAAGGATATTAAAAGAAAAGAAATTACACATCATTATCCCTCATAAACAAAGATACAAAAATTCTAACTGAAATATCAGTAAATGAAATGCAGCCATATATAAAGAGATGACACAACATGATTGAGAGGTTTTTATTTCAGTGATACAAGATAGGTTTACATCTAAAAGTCAATCAATATAGTATGAATAAGACAAAATCTGTGAGTTCTGGTGTATCAAAATGAATTTCTTCTTCAAAAGATACCTTTAAAGAAAGCAAAAGATAAACTCATACACTGGGAAAAATATTTATGAACTATGTATATAATAAAGAGCTTCCAACCCAATTTTTAGAATGGCCAAATGTTGTGAATAAACACGTTACAATAGAAGACACACTATTGGATAATAAGCCATGAAAAGATGCTCAACTTTGTTAGTCTTGTAGGTAATGCAAATTAAAACCAAAATGAGATAGCATTACATACCCACAAGAATGGCTAAAATCAAAATGATGGACATTTCCAAGTATTGGCAGGGATGCAGGGAAATCGGAAACCCCATTCATTACTGGCAATAATGTAAAATGCTTCTGCTATTTTGGTAAAGAATTCGGCAGTTTCTTAAAAGTTAAATGTATATTCAAACACAGCAATTCTACTCATATATTATTTACTCAAAGAAAAAGAAAATATATGCCCACACAAAAAGACTTGTAGTCAAATGTAGCAGCATTATTCATAGCAGCCAAAAACTGGAAACATTTCAAATCCCTTTCAAATGGTAAAAGAATAATCAAAATGTGACATATCAAGATAAAGGAATACTACTCAGCAATACAAAGAAATTACTTACTGATAAATGCCATAACATGGATGAATTTTGAAAACATCCTGGTAAGAGAAAGAAGTCTGACACAAAACATTATATTTGTGTGATTCTATTTCTATAAAATTTTCAGGATAGGCAGTATTACTGTAGAGATAGGAAAAAGATCAATGGTTGTTTGGATTTGAAATGAGGATTTATAATCACAGAGGCTGATTAATGAAGAAAATAATCCCAGAAGAACTTTGGTTTAATGGACTTTATTTTTTAGAGCAGTTTTAGGTTCACAGTAGAATTGAGAGGAAACTACAGAGTTCTCACATCTCCCCTACCTCCAAATAAGCACAGCCTCTCACGCATTCCGCCCACAGTGGTACATTTGCTACTGTCTATGAACTTGCACTGGCACATCACTATCACCCAAAAGTCCATCGTTTATACCAGGGTTCACTCTTGGAGCTGTACATTTTATGAGTTTTGACAAATGTACAATGGCAGGTATCCACCATTATTGTTTCATACACAATAGTCTCACTGCCCTAAGAGTATTCTGTGCCCCATCTATTGATCTCTCTCTTTCTCCCCCAGAAGCCCTGGCAACCACTGATCTTTTCACTGTCTCCATAGTTTTGCCTTTTCTAGGGTGTCACCTATTTGGAATAATTCATTCATTGTGTTGCCTTTTCAGATTGGCTTCTTTCAGTTAAAATTTGCATTTAAGTTTCCTCACAATGGAAATTTTAGGGGGTGATGGAAGTTTCTAACCCTTGGGTTGAATCCATGAATTTCAATCCTAGATTGTGACATGCAAAAATGCTCAACATCATTAACCATCAGAAAAGTACATATTAAAATCATAATGAGATGCCACTTCATACCCAGTAGGAGAAAAAAAGACAGATAATAACAAAGGTTAGCAAGGAAGTGGAGAAATTGAAACTCTCATACACTGATGGTCAGAATGTAAAATCGCACTTTGGAAGACAGTTCTGATAATTCATCAAAAGGTTAAACGTAGAGTTACCATACGATCCAGAATTCCAATCCTAGGTATATACCCAAGAGAAACAAAAACACATCCACACAAAGACTACATGAATGTTCATAGCAGCATTATTCATAACAGACAAAAAAGCAGAAACATATAAATGTTCACCAACTGACAAATAAAATGTGATGTATCCTTAAAATAGAATATTTGTAGACAATAAAAATAAATAAAGTACTGGTACATATTCACGAACATGGATGTACCTTGAAAACAAGTGAAATAAGTCAGTCACAGAAGGTCACACATTGTATAATTCTCTGTATATTAAATGTCCAGAATTGGAAAATCTATAGGATCTACAGGAACAGAAAGTAGATTAGGGTTGCCTCGGACTAGGGTAGGGAATGGAGCTGAGGGGAAATGGAAAGTGATTGTGAATGGACATGAGGTTTCCTTTTGAGTGACGAAAATAGTTTAAAATTTATTGTGGTGATGGTTGCACAACTTCATAAATATACTAACCACTATTGTATTGTACCTTTTAAATGGGTAAACTCTTTGGCATGTGAATTACATCTCAATAAAGTTGTAATATTTTTGTAAAACCCTGATTTTTTAATGTCATTAAAATAAAATTACTAGGTTGTGGAGATTGTGACATAACTATTCCTTGCCAGATTTCTTTGCCCAAGAGCACTGCCTACTGGCATTAAAAAGTATAGTTTTGTGTTTTTGGAGGGGAGAGAACCTAGAAGTTGCTATATCTTCTGATTTTGTGCTTTTCATTTATTTCTGTAGGATCCTCAATTATTCCCCCTTTCTTCTTTCTTTCCCATTATCATCAACTCTCCAATGGATGCTCCCCATGTTAAGTCACCCTTCTTCACCAGATGCAATGTCTTCTTGAGGCAGCCATGGCAGGTCCCAAAATGATTCAAGTTATTTCCTTCCAGTGCCCCAGTACCTGGCATACTGGCCTACCAAGTCTTAGACCTTCTCCTAAGGCCTCCAATCTTGGTGGTACTTTCCGTCTATTGAGTGAATATTTTCTGTTTCCATCAATCCACTGCTTCCTTCTCCTCTTTTCCGAGTTTCCTCCGCCAGACTTGGGTGTTTCTCTATTTTGAGGTAATCTGTAGTTTGTAGTGTCCTTGGTCTCTAGGTTATGTTGTGGTTTTATTTGCTCTTTTTGTTGACATGTATTCTTTCTTTGGAAAACCTGGATACATTTGAATTAGACACCCTAAGCAGCATTTTTACTACTCCCAACATGCTAACTGTCATAGCATAGATAAGCATAAATTATAGTCTTTGAATCTCCAAAAACTCTCATCTTTTTTAGGGAGAAAATATTATAACACAGACAACAGGAAAACAAGATACAAGGCAGTATATAATTGAAAGCTATATTACCTACAGAAATTGTAAATGTTATAGAAATTTGCAACAAAGTGGAGATCACCATGACTTAAATTATTGATAAAACATTCATAAAGAAAGCAAGATTTTACTTCAACTTTGATGAACAAATATGATTTTTATAGAATTGAAATCTAGATTTTTAATAATATCTAGTTCAATAAAAGTGGCAGGACACTATTTGACTATTTTGAGATTAAATAAGGTGGGTTTTTTTTTTTTCTATTTCCCACTCTTTCCCGCATTAAGTCAGTGGGGTTTGTTACCTGTGGTGAAACATAATTCATCAAAAGTGATGGCTGGTAAAGGAGAATCGAGTTTCAAAACCTATACTCTAAGGAAACCCAGGGCAAGTAGAATGTATATTAAATACACACGTATACACACACACACACACACACACTCTCTCTCTCACACACACACACTCACACTCACGTGCGCACACACACACACACACACACACACAGACACACCTCAAACCAGGAAAGATTCCTAAGCACTAGGAAACCACAGAGAGTTAGAAAGGGTGAACTTACAATTTGGTAAGGCCCTGAGAACAAAGTTCCTTCCCTTCCCAGACCATTAAAGATCCCTAGTTGGTTTAAGAAATAAAGAAGGACAAGATCTCTCTGCAGAGGGCTCCATCCTTTCTATCACTTAAAACTGAAGGGTCCTTTGCTCATGCAATAAGCATGGTATAAAGTAACATATTCCTCATTTTCTAAACTAATCCCTCCACAAACTATTTGTGGTATCCATTTTAATTTTGCTGTTGTTTAGATACAAAAACCAATCTTGGAAATAAAATTAGGAATCCCTAACTCCCTAAAAGAGAATTACTCTCTCCTCTGTAATACTCACACAAATATCACCTACCAAGTTGTATACCACTTATTGTTAACATGTCTACTTCCTTGATCATGTTGTAAGCATCTTGAGAGTAGAGAGCAAATCTTTTTATCTTTGTATGATCAGCTTGGTATAGTGTCTGACACACAGGAGTTCCTTAGTGAACTAGACTGAAATTATTTACTGTACATTTCAAAATAGCTAGAAAAGAATAATTCAACTGTTCCCAGCACACACAAAAGATAAACATTTAAGGCCGTGGATATCCCAATAACCCTGATTTGATCTTTATATACTATGTGAATGTATCAAATTATCACAGGTACCCTGAAAATATGGACATTTATTATGTATCAATAAAAGCTAAAGTTTTAAAAATAAAAAATAAAGCTAAGTAGTAATCATCAGTTCTTTAAAATTGGGAAACTTGCATTCACTTTTTTTTATATTAAAAAGATTACTTTGTGCTGAGGACAGAAGCATAGATAGAAATGGCCTGGAAACAATTTCAAAAACTATAAAAACTTTAAAAACCAAACTGTTATAATTTTAATTATTCAATCTTGGCAATAATGTCCCTCTAAATAGTGATTTTAAACATCCTTACATCTCCAAGAACCTAATTTTATACTGAATATGGAAATCTAGAGGTCATTTCATTTAATAAACACATACCTCCTAATCAACTGCATACTAATGAAGTTAATCTAAAGCCTAATTTCAATTATGAATTATAGACCCTCGTCTCTATTTCTTGATTGCCTGAAGAACCTATATCCAGAAACTTCCAACTCATAGCAAAATGATCTGCTGAAAAGAAAATCTTTTTGAAGGTCAACTTCATTCAGTCAGGTAAGGAGAAAAGAGACATGTCTCTAATTCTTAATTTTTATATAGCACTCCTTATACAAAATAATGATTTACAACCACCTAGTTGATAACTTGGCTTACTTAAGGCATGCTGCACAGGTTTAGATGCTTAAACTGAGCCATAAAACTTACAGTTTGTAATTAAGGCACACACTTCAGCTGGAGTATTTATCCTGCTTTAGTTCTAAGAAATTAATTTGAATTGAAGAGAGAATGGTTTCTCCTCTCAATTCATAGCTCTCACAGTATATTCTAAGCATGTAGCCTCCTAAGGAAAAGAAAAATCAAATATAAAGGAATATTTTTTTCCTAAGCTAAGTAAGACATATATCATCCGACATTTATACTTCAGTTGAAAATTAATTTGCATGACTATAAAACAAACAGATTGTGTTCTTTCACAATGTGGCACTGCAATTCGAATAACTACCTCAAATAGCATATCTGGAAAAAATAGTAATTTAAAAGTCCCAGTACACTTGCAGTTAATTGTTCCAACAAACCACTAGTATTAACCTCAAAGCAGAACCATACTCCAATCGGAAGAAGTTCATTCTTTCAATCAATTGTAATTTGTAGTGTATGCATAATTCTAGTAGCTTAAGGTCTCTCCCAACGGGCACTTTAACCCCAATCTGGTTTAGCAGTTTACTTCATTGAATCACAAAACTGAAAGGGAAATCCAAATGCCTTCAAGTCAACTATGCACAGCTGAACACAGGCTTGACATTTCTCAATCTTACTCTCCAGTTGGCTTCGATACAATTCTGCCTTATACTCACATACCTCATTTCTCCTCTGTATCAGTCAGTTTTGGTTAAGATGTGCTGCACTAAGAAAGAAAGGAAAATGCTAGAAGCTTTCAACCACAGATTTGTGTCTCACACAGGCTACACACTAATCACAGATCTGAGAGCCAGGTTGGAAAAGGAACCTCTATCTGAGACATGGCAGCCTTAGCATAGACAGAAAAAACAGCATTAGTGGAACTACACGATGGCTCTTAAAACTTCTGCTTGGAAAAATCACTCATAATATTCTCTCATATTTACAGGATAAAGCAAATCACATGGCCAAGCTATGTACAAGGGGCTCCTGGAACAAGGGATACCAGTGTATTTCTAATAATACAACAAATAATAAGGTAATAATAGAATCTACCATACCAGCTAAAACCATAAATATTTATATTTGCCAAGAAAAACTTCAGATTCCACTCCAACTCTCCAAGAGATTTTGAATCTTAACATCCAAACCAACAAAAAGACCAGGGAAGCCAGGTCCTTTTTAAACTTACACTGTAGGCATATTTTATAAGGCAACCTATTCCTAAAACTTAGACCTTGAAATTCTATAAGAATCCAGTAGCATCCAATCCTTCCAGCAGCCTTAGAAATAGTCACTGTACCAGAGCACAGGATAGCTTACTCTTGGCAAACAGAAAAGAATAATTTACACCTAGAGAGCTAAAAAGAGAGAGCTTATGAAAAAATTGTCAGAGCTCATAAAATTCAGGTACTTAATCAAAAGTATGCTATACAGATATAAAGAAAAAAAAATATTGTGACTCAAGACTTTCCTTGAAAAAAAAAAAAGAATCATCCAACTTCAATTTTTGAAGCTTCTTGGATTTCATTTTTAAGGCGCTCTAAATTTTCTGAATAACACTGGATTATGAATTCCATCATTTTCTAAATTTTAACTCTCCTCCTTGCACTCACCCTGGACGCAAACTCAAAGTATCTTTTATTAAAATTACCCTTTGCTTTCTTCTGAATTTTAGGTTCAGTTCTTGAAATTTCTGGCAACCTTGTGTGTCTTGACCACCAAGATATGCCTCATTTAAAGACTGCTAAAATCTGGCCACCTCATTAACCTGAACAGAAAAAGCTGATGCAACCCCCTTTTTTAAATATGCCATGCCAATCTCCATCCCTACACTTAAACATTTGTTTTGATTCAAAATACCTTTATGTATCTTAAATGGTTCTAAAATTATTAGGTGAATGACTGATAAGAAATGATTGACATTTATGTAATGCCAAAATAAGTCTATACACACAAGAAAGTAATTTCTTGACAGAAGGGGAAACCGTGTAACTGCACAATAGAAATATCAGTGTCATCATTTTAATCCAGACATTATTTTTAGCCTCACAGAGACTGTGTGTATTCCGATAAGGTGCAATCTGAATTATACAAAATGGCCAATGAAGCCCAAAATGTTTGTGGATGGACATTTTAGATGAAACATCCGATTAACTAAATAAATACAAGAGAAACAAGCCAGGCAACACATTGACGAAGCAATCAGACAAATCCAGGAGGTGATACATTTCACAGGCAAACTGAACAGGCTTTGTCAACAAGCCAACATCATTAAAAAAAAACAGGCTGCTCTTAAGTTAAAAAAAAAACGTTAAGAGTCATAACAAACAGAAGCAGTATGTGGTCCCCTTTTGGATGCTGGATGGGATAAGCAGCAGTGAAAGACATTTTGGGGACAACTGGAAAAATGTGAATATTCTTTGGTACTACATGAGATAGATTTATATATACATATATATGTACAGACAGAAAGATAGATCAAAGTGAATATACACTAAAGTGTTAAAATAGTTATCTCTACATGATGGAATATGATTACTTTTTTTCTTATTTTTGCTTCTCATTATTGTCTAATTTTCTATACTGCATATGTATTGCTTCTGTAATCACACAAGACTGTGTTTTAAGGGGTAAGCCTAAACATGTTTATATGGGCAATACTTTGAATTACGGCCTTCATTTTATTTGATCCTTGTGCATCATTAAACATTTTTCTGTCTCTAAAGTATAGCAGGGTGGGGAGATATGGAGGGAAAAGAACTCATTTGTTTGACTGGTCACTGGGCTTGGCCCTTGACTTAATCTACTACATTTAATCTTCTTAATAGCCATACAAGCTGGATATTATCATCCCTTTTTACATGTTAGAAAACAGGCTCCCAGGAGTTACACAACATGGTTTAAGACCATGTATTGGCTATCAAGCCAGGCGTTCTCATCCAGCTTTACTGAATTTCTGAACTGGGGCTGTTAGGGCTTCCCCTCCAATCCCAAGGACCTCCACCTAATAAGCTGCTTATTGCCTCAAGGGGAAGTCTGTAAGAGAATCAGAAAACCGAAATTTCAAAATCTTTACTTTGGGGCTTACAGATTGGTCTTGTATGTGTGTTTGAAACAGAACAGACACGTTTAAAGGGAAACAAGAGTTGGACGCGGTTGGGGTTTCTAAGAAAGGACGTGGTGGAGAACACTCAGACCCCAAGAGCCCCATCCTGCTATCCCTTCTGGGGTCTTCCTAAATGGAAAGTGGCCCCTGCCCCCACATCTCACTGTCCCCATGCTGCTGTGGCCCAGGTGCCAGGGTAATGACAGCAGCCAGGGGCCAGGCAGAGGGGCTACACTGCCTCACCAGCTCTCACCTGAGGGGGCAGGGGGAACAGCCAAACATCATCCTAGTGACAAGAAGGGCAACGTTTTCACAGAGCAAGCAGCAGACCTGAAGGATCTCCCAGTGCTAGAGGATTCAGTGTGGAGGGCAGTGTGGACTTAAGGACAACAGAGCAAGTGGCACTAGTATATGCCGCAGAAGGCTTGACAATGCTTAGGAGCAGCAATGGTTTAACACATCAGAGGATGCCAGCTCTGATCATGGCAGATTCCTGTGGGCCAGAAGCCTCTCCCACCACAAGTACCACCAGGGGAGAAAGGTGGGAGTAATATCCAAAATTGAATAAGGAAAAAAAAATAGACATGATGAAGTTAACCTACGATTTGCTCAGATTACATTTTCTCCCATTAGGCTGAATGGCATTATGAAAATAGAGACTGTTGTACCAGAGGAAAAAAAGTAAGAGATTTTTTTATTTGCACACATAAGTACGTGGCTTAAAAATATTGGTAGTAGCTAGTATAATAAATTTATCCCTGTTTACAGAGCCAGTGGATGTCACTGTAACTTGCCTTGAAAATTGCACTTCACAGTGCTACTAACAGGAAAGGTTAACAAATATTTCATCATGATGACAATTTTATAGACTAAGGCTAAAAAAAAATCTTGCATATAACACCTTTGAAGCTCACAACTAAATATTATCAGATAGAAAAAAATGGAAGTGTTTTGGAAATTTAAGACACATTTACTAAAATTGAATTGCATTTTATTTTATAATACTTCCTTCTTGAAGGAATACATTCATCAATGACTTAACAGCTTTCTATTTGTGCATTTTAAATTTTCTTTCACATCTTTTACAAAAACCAAAACAAGGAATGGAATCCACAAAATAAATATCATCTCTGCAATAACCTAAGCCTTTTAATGTCTTACCAGAAAAAAAAAAAAAAAAGTGTGCCTAGCCATTTCTGCAGCAGAGAGCATTGTTGTTTTAATGATACAAGGAATGAACCAAATAAAAGGCAGCCCAAGTAGAAAGAATGTTTGTCCTACGGAGAGTCTGTGCTCAAAATTGTTATTTGTAAAAGCTCCACTTTGATTACTTTTGTTTTGCTCTGAAAAGTACTTTAATATTCAGCTAGAAATATAATTTATGGATGACAATATTGCCTATAAACTGCAAGAAAAATAAGACAGGGTAAAGGTGAGTCATACCGTATTGCTACTGTGACTTGAAACTAAAGAGAGACCACTTTTTAAAAAAGTATTTCACATGGTGACTCATTAGGAAATAGAAGTTTCCTCACAACACACATTCTTAGAACACACCCTCTGGTTCACTCCATCTATGTGGCCTACGCTTCACACGTGTGACATGAATAATCTCCTAACCAATAAGTTCTCTCAAGGAAACTCTAAAGGCCTAACTGCCACGCATTTCTCCTACGAAACTGATGAAGAAGCTTTTCACAAACTGATTCACAGGCAGCATTGAGACCCATTGATTAACTAATTTACTGAAAAGGAGGTGATGAAACAGTGGGTCCCCACCAATCATTTGCCCCAGGGCTCTCTACCTTACTCTAGCTCTCTTCTGCTAGGTGGGGAGCTGATTCCTGCAAATTACAATTCTGACATTCCCCTTCCAACCAACTTCTGATTATGGTCTTCCAATTGGAGGGTCTGCCAGGAGATTGGGGGTTAGAGGCCAGGAGAAGCTCTTAGCTTTATACCCACTCTACCGCCCTTAGGGCAGCATTTTCAGCAGTGCTGTGACTCCTTCAGAGTTCCAGGTCCCTCTTGGTGGTTCCACTTCTGGGCTCTGCTAATTCCATCTCCTTCGTCGGTCTTTCCTTCCTGCTGTAGCTAAGCTCTGAATTGTTTCACCACCTCTGTTTGTATTTCAGTTATCAGAAACCCCTTTTAAATGAGTACCCACCTCAAATTCCCTTCACTGAACCACATGGCATGTACTCTCATTTCCTAGCTCAATTCTGACTGATATGAGAACCACATAGATAATTCATGAAGAAACCATCCCAAGATTTCGCTAGCTAGGTAGAATAACACACTAAGCCATAATCAGCCTTTAACCCTTTCATTCACAGTGTATGCAGCAGGTATAAGGGTCCTGAGAAAACAGAAGATGAGTAGAGAATGGACAAAAAGACTCATTCATTCATTTTTCAAATGCCAGGCAACACACTGGATGATGAGGTTACAATGATGAGCAAAAGCAAACACGGCCTTCACAGTGTCTAATATAGTGAAGAAGATGAGCATGCATGAAAATATCACACAACTCAGTGGAAGTTTGCAACAGCATACAATCAGCTCTGCCTGTATGTTTGCTCTGAAAATGTGAAATTCATATATTAGGAAGCAATTTGAGCATAATGTGATCTTCTTCCTCTGTTGAATTTTGTCATTCCTCTATTTTGTTTTGTTTTTCTAAATTGACAGATAACATGGCATGTTTTTATCACATACACCATAATGCTTTGAACTACATATACACACTATGGAATGGTTATATCCAGCTAAGTGACACATACATTACCTCACATAGTTATCATTTTTGTGGTAAGAGCATGTAACATTCACTCTCTAAGGTTTTTAAGAATACAATATATCAACACCAACTATAGTCACCTGGCTGTATAATAGATCACTTGAAAATTATCCCTATCTAACTTTAATTATGTATCCTTTGACCAATCTCTCCCCATCCCTACTAACCACCCCAGCCTCAGGTAACCACCTTTCCACCCTCTACTTATAAAGCGTAACATAATTTCATGTTTGCGATGCAGCAATTTCATCTGGCAGAAATGCCAGGTGAACAAGCAAAAATCTGCACCCAGCTGAACACAGCCAAGTGGTTCAATGAAGGGAATTTAAGATGAGTGCTCATTCAAAAGGTGATTTTGACAATGGAAACACAAACAGGAGATGGTGAAACAATTCAGAACTTAGCTATAGCAGGAAGGAGAGACCAATGAAGGAGGTGGAATTAGCAGAGCCCAGAAGTGGAGCCACCAAGAGAGACCCGGAAGCCTGAAGGAGTCACAGTCAGGTAGTCATACACAAATACAGCAGAAGTACACACCTCTTCGGGGTCCTCAGGTCACTTTGAGCCACACCCACCCAGCGTTACAACTTCCGCACACACTTCCGGTAAACCCCTTCTACCACCTCGCAACTCACAAGCTGCGCATTTTCCAAAGCCTACTTCCACGAGTACATTTCAGATCTTTTCCAAGGTAAAATACATTTACTAAGTATTTAGGCATTTCTTAACCATTTTACACACGCAAAACCATACCAGCATTTTGTATTAATTTCCCATCCTTTATTTTATGTGTCACTATGGGAGTTTTTGAATGTTGTGCCCTACCCCCTTTCTCCATAAGCCCTGTGAATTTTCATTGTGTGATTTTTGCATAGCATGGTGATTTTCAAAAATGTATGTGTCACATGTTATCCAAACAGACTATACTTTGAAGGAAAGGGCAATGGTGCTATTTCACCACCTTCTAGGAGAGCAGAGTAGCAAAGAGTAGCTAGGGCCATGTCCATGGAGACAGGAAGTAGGGCATAAATAGAGATAATCAGAGGAACACCAGGGCGAAGCAGCAGGAGGACAGAGGGAGGGATAGAAGTGTGGTCGGGGAGAAGGCCAGAGAGCTGAAGTGGTAGACCGGGCTGCGTGGAGAGCCTGCCAGGTACAGGAAGAGGGGAGGGACCATAGCGGACTAGCAGGAGGGAGCTGGACACATAGACAAGTAGCCAATATAACTGGTAAGTAGGCGGCCGGGCACGGTAGCTCACACCTGTAATGCCAGCACTTTGGGAGGGCAATGCAAGTAGATCACCTGAGGTCAAGAGTTCGAGATCAGCCTGGCCAACATGGTGAGATCTCATGTCTACAAAAAATGCAAAAAAAAAAAAAAAAGCTGGGCACAGTGGTGCGCACCTGTAGTCCCAGCTACTCAGGAGGCTGAGGGAGGAGAATCGCTTGAGCTCAGGAGGGGGAGGTTGTAGGGAGCCAAGATCGTGCCACTGTACTCCAGCCTGAGTGACAGAGCGAGACTCCATCTCAAACAAGCAAACAAAAAAAAAAAAAAAAAAAAAAAAATAGAACTGTTAAGTAGGCAAAATACAAGGCCCCATTTTCCCAATGATAAAATACAAATTAATTCATGTTTGGCCAGCTTAAACAATGCCCCCCCACCACACTCCCCCACACATACTTAATTTTTGATAATGTTTATTAAATTAAAAACATTTACATATTAAAATTTGTTATTAACCCTGCTACACATGCATATTTAAAATCACATTACAAGAAATCATATTGTGATTTTTAAATACTGCTTTCACACATTGCATGAAGCATTTTACACATACACAGTCTTTATATGCCTCTTCCCATTCTTCACAGGCATTGGAGGCATCAGTATTGGCCGTCACTATGGCTATCCACCCCCTTCTAAGTATTTTACTCTTTAATTATGGGTGGAAGTGTGGACCTGTTTTACACCTCTCTGGAACTTTGAGGAGCACTAACAAACTGATGCCTAGATTGTTCAGTGAAAAGCATAAAATACAATAAATGCCTTAGGATTTAAATGCACATCTAAAGAGATCAGATTTTGGATACAGAAACTAAAAGTTCTGTTTAAACACTTTGTTCAAAAATTAAGTTTCTGAAAGAGAGCCCTATACATGAAAGACTTTGTAAGGTGATTCTCACTACTCTACAGAATAATTTGGGGAGGGAGAAGTTCCTTACATATAGTGAAAACGAAAAACAAGTCAACAGGAGACACTAAAGAGAGGTGATCATAAGGGAAAACTGGAATCTGCTCACCTTGCATAAAGGAAATCAAAATCAATGAGTTGCGGGGACAGAGATAAAAGAGAAAATACAAATACATGCACACACACGGACACACACAGAGCTATTATCTGAATGTTTGTGTCTCACTAACATTCATAGGCTGAACTCCTAACCTCCAGAGTAATAGTATTTGGAGCTAGGCCTTTCGAAGGTGCTTAGGTTATGAGGGCAGAGGCACTCTTCTGCCATACAAGGACACAATATTCCTCCTCCCCAGAGGACACAGCAATGAGGCACCATCTTGGAACCAAAGGAACTTGCCAGTGCCTTGATCTTGCACTTCCCAGCCACCAGAACTGTGAGAGAGTAAATTATTTATGAATTACCCATAATTCATAAATTATTTCTGTTACAGCAGCACGAAAGAGACTATGACAGACATAAACACACAGACACACACACACACACACACATCCCTCAAAAAAAAAAATCACCTGATCTCTGGTGGACAGCCAGACTACAGCCTTAGCTAATACATCCCTTCATGTCTGGCCTTTAAATTTTACTGATTCGGACTGGACTCTTTCTCTTCCACAAGTTCTTTCCATAGTATTCTGAATACAGGACCTTTCTCAGCAGGTTGGACCTCAATTCCTGCATAGGACTAACCCTATTTGCATCAATAACCAGTTTGTTTGCATTTTTTTTCACAGGCTTATTGTAGACCAAATGGGTCTGTGCACATGCATATATATTCCTATTTAGAGTAAAATCCCATATATTACATGTCCAAAACCCCAGAAAATTTAAATAAACAGAATTTACAGTGCCATTCAATGGTAATTGATTTTCTTAGTGTTTCTAGGAATACTCCAAGTTCCTTAAGGAACTTTAAATCATCAAAGCAAGATTAACCTATGTTCAGTGAAGTTTCCCAGATTTTTTTCTTACTCTAATATGATTCATTTAAGAAACACTTAAATTAGCTCCTAATGTATATGCAGTAATGTGCTCAGCATAATGGAGACAATCCAAATATAATACAAGGTGTGGGACCTTAAAGCAGTTACAATACTCATTAGAAAAAGGCCAGAACATAAATTAGCTACAATATAACAAGATTTATACTAATGCCACACACCAACAAACACACTTTTCTTTCTGTTCTAATGTGTCCTGAGAAACTAGGTCATAAATTTGATGTATTTCCTAAAGGAAAGACATTATAAACTATAATTAGAAGTTGTTTTCCTGACCAAGGACTTGGCATTAAAAAAGAATACACACACACACATATATTTCAACATGTATCACAAAACAAAAATTGCAAGAAACTGCGGTAGCCTTTTAACATGTATACCCAAAAAGGGATAATAATTATGTAGAAATCATCCAATAAGAGCCAATGTACTCAAGTTTACACACTTCATAAAAGTAAAACTCTAATGTCAACTGTAATGTATTATAAACTTAATGCCAGCTCTGATAAACACAAGTATATCATTAACCATAGTTTTGCTTGACTTGTTGGATTTGAAAGTATACTTTGAGGATGATTTTGATGGCCTGAGTATCTTTTAAAAATGAGCTGATGCGATCTTTTTCTCCAGATAAATCTGCCTGCAGAGTGTCCAAATTCCTCCCTTACCTTAGAGCTGACTTACAGGCCCAGGGAAGGAATTTAATAAATGCCTGTCACTAATGCTTATAGAGGAATCAGTGTGCCTTTTCTCTTTTAAAAAAACTGACCTAACATTTTTTCATTTCAATCTCTTCCATCTCTTGAATTTCCTTAATGTGATAGTTTCCAATCATATTTTTTAATGAGGAAAAAGTAAATATGAAATAAACCTAGAGTGTGTAAAAAGATATCTAAAAATTTCATGGAGAAACTCCAGCAGCAATTATTAGATGGGTAACAGAGGAGTTTTTTAAAAGATGCATCAGAATATTTCTCATAGAACTTCAGAGACCTTGGCTTGTCTTCTATGTGAATTTCTGGGTAGGACATTGATGGATTCATGGTAAAGGCTGTAGAAGGCAAGCTCTACCATGGGGTGCAGGGTATGGGGGTAGATATTTACTTCATTCAGCTAGGACTGGATGAATATGATACAGAGACGGGCAGAAGAGACACCAAAGTTTGAACTGAGTCACGGGAGGGAGAAGTATACAAGATTTATTTTAGGGACAAATTTAGCTTCCACTGATGATCTACTGAAGAAGACTATAGAAGCAAAGGGTGGAAAACTGAGTATGAGACCTCAGAATTAAGATTTTGAATGCCAGTCTAGACCATGCGGATCTAATGACAGAACGTGAGCAGGAAAGCAAGGTGAAGAAAGCAAATTAATCTGGTGCCATGAGGAGGGTGAAAGCAAATATAGAACTATGCAGACAGAGGATTGTAGGTATTCTTGGAACTATGATTTCCATGATAATTCTGTCAATCAGAATATTCTACAAGCATGTCCTTCATTCTCTCCACACTCTGGATCCATAAATATTTGGTGCTCATAAGGACATCTGTGTCTGAGTACATGTTCATCTTTATGCATTCCTTTAACAGTTTGCCCCTTTTAACTTTTTGGCTTCAAAGTCCTCTAGGAAGAGGATCATGTCTGTGTATCAGGCAACATCTCCCCTCATCCCCTGCGGAGTCAACAGAGTTTCTTCCATAAAGCATTGTGATATTTTCTACTAATACATTCTAATTAATTTTGCTTTCACTTACCTGTGCCTTTCTCAATTTTCAAAACCTAAAATTCCAACTTCAACTTTATTTGGTAGCTATTCTTTTTGGCAAAGCATCATATACGTCAATCTTTTTCAGCTTATGTTTACTCCAAAATTACTCATCTTCCTTATCTAAGTCTTCAGTAGTTCTTTTGGCAGCTTTAAAAGAGAGAATCAAAATGGCAGGATCATGGGAACTTTGCCCATCCATTCTTGGCTCCTCTAATATATGAAGATTCTTCTTTTAATCACCACGATGAATAGAGACTGGAAAACGTCTATTGGATTTGACAACTGGGAAGAAATTCATGACTTTGGCCAGAACTGTTTCAGCAGGAGCAGTGAGGGCAGAATACAGACTGGGTGATTCGAAGAGTGAGTGCAAAGTGGAGACCTTGAGCAAATTCTACTAGTTTCCAAAACTAGAATTTGAAAGGAAGGCAAGAGATGAAGAGATAACTGGAAACAGAGCCAGAAGTAGTTGCTTTGTATTAAATGGGAAAGTTTGGGGCTGTCATGTACTATGCATGAACTTCTGACAGTACATTATAAGTAATCTTCAATTTCGCTACATCACCCACCATTTCATTTCTTTCCCATTCGTTTTTGCTCTTGTTCATAAAGCTTCTCTAAATCCAAGAGAATGCATAATCTGATTGTGTTATTCAGATCTGTCCCACCTTTGCAACTAGTTAAACCTCTGGAGCACTATGTTTATTTCCTTCTACCCCTTCTAATTATCTCATTTGTTTTTGGTTTGAGCAAATTATATTTCTGAACACACGTCCAGTCCCAACAAGTGAGAATAGTTTTTCCCTTTCAGTTGAATTGTTTGTCTCATCTTCTCTCTCCTTTTCTTGTCATTTTCCTATCATTCAAATATCTGTATGTTTTCTTTTGGGTTGTATGTGTGTGTGTGCATGGTCTTGGGTGCACACATGGATGTTCTACCACATTTCCATCAGCCTAGGTCCCCTTCCGAAGCCTTCACAGCATAAAATATTTCATACTATTTTGATCCTCTCTTGGCTTTCAGTTTTGGGGCTGAATAACTACTTTGCTATTTCAGGTGCTTTTATCTTGTAGGCATTTGCTAAATATCAATGCTTGCCAACCTTGTTGCCAAATCAATGGATAATTCTGTCCCTGTGTACATTTTTCTGCCACACACTGACACATGCCAGGACAAAAATTGTTTATCTTAGATTATAAGGATTTGGGTCTCTCTTTATTTAGACTATGCTGTGAGCATCACAGGTTTTCAAAACAGAGTTTAAGAATGCTATCAAGTTCTAGGTGGACCAGTAAACCAGAGATAAACCTTCTGCCTGCATTGTGAGGCCATAGGAGAGCATTGTTATTGCTGTTTTTGTTTTTATTGAATCTTGAAGAGGTTTCTTAAGCCCTAGACTGCAAAACACCATGAAATAAGACGTTATGTTAAGATCAAAGAAAATATAAATACTTAATCTTAAAGACTAGCATATATAACCCAGAATCCAAAAAATGCTGGAAAAATTGTGACAAAAACAAATAGGTAGACAGGGAGCCCAATTTCTTTCTTCCCATGCTGAATCTACTCACATATAAAACCCCACAGATTCAATAATTACCCTTGAAGCATCCTTCTTTGTTCTCCTAACTCCACACAAACTCTGAAAATTCCTTAAGAGCATGGCCAATTCTTGGGTCTCACTGTGCATCCTGACTGGTCCAACCGTAGTACATATATTTCACACTACAGGCAAGCAGTACATAACCACTGGCTGAATTTGTGTTGAAGAACCCAGTAGGCTGAGAAGAATTATGTTAATCTAAGTATAATAAACTCCTTTCCTGGAAATCGCTAAAGAAATGTCTTCTTGATGATCTGATGCCCCTCACTGGTAACCTCCACTGTTCTGTAACTGGCTCATATAGTTAACTTAGCCATGTAGCCTATTCTATGCACTTGATAGGATATTTAAAGGGGCTTCACCACTGCAGCTTTTACAGCATTTCTAATCCTTAGCTGATTCCTTTTGCTCACAAATATTAAATAGTCCTCCTGGTATTGCTTAGCACTATATTCTTTAAGAGACATTGGGAGCCCTACGCAGGCATACATGAACACATTTTTATCCTGCTCCACTCCCTACCTCGTATATGCATACTTCCAAAGACCCCTTAGTGTGACTGAATGATGAGGTTCTTTATCCCTTGAACAAAATAATTTTTTATATTGAATGACTCTATGATTAAGAGTACATCAGAATAGAATCCTGCAGTGTTGAAAAGAGAGGTCCACATTCCCTTACTCCTTTCAGATGAAAATCTTTTTCTAGTGCCCCAAATTGTTACAAGTCACCAATGGAGTGAGCAGAGCTAATCCAGTCACAGGTGAAGAAAAGTATTGAGACTAGACTTTGTCTTTAGTATTTGAATTGCAAATTTTATATAGATGGTCCTACTGTAAATATGGCATGACAGCTATATTTTAATTCACATATATAAATTAAATTAATGTACCCCTGTCATTTAATTCAATACATACCTGTTGTGTACATACCCTGCAAGGTGGCATGATCCAAATATGAGTAAGATGCATTCTGTGCTTTTATGGAGCCCATACTTACTGAGAGAGATAGATATATATATAAATAAAGTGATTTGACTTTGCCAAGGACAGAGAATGTGCATGTCACATCTCCAAAGTTTCCTAGAAACTGGGACTGGCATCTTACACTTGATTTTATCCACTCTATGTTATGGACACAGCAGGTGCTCAATAAATACTCTTTGAATTTGTTCATATAGCTTACAAAAAAATGCATCTGGGACTTTACATTTGTTTGTCTTGCTATGTGAAAACTGCTTAGTTATTAAAAAAAAATAAAAATAAAAGAAGTGCTTCACTGGGAATATATTATGTCCACAAGCATTATGTTTTCATTCCACTAACTCTGTAATCCAAATGAAATATCTAATAGTCATGCACACACTGTACATGACATAGCCTTAGAGTCTATCTCCACAAGGAAATTCTTCTTTATAAAGTTTAGAATTTTTCTAATAGATGTCTTGTTCTTAATATTCTTTTAAAATGTAACTAAAGTCACATTTAAGCTACCTGTAAAATATGCATCCCCCACCACCAAAAAAAGACTTGGAATTATTAAAATGTTTCACGTTGTCATGTACAGCTGAATAGAGGTTTCACTCACAAAGGAACACAGGACTTTTTTTATATGTTGCACACAATGAAAGGCATGTCACATTCTGTTTTTTCAATTGAAGCATGTCACAGCCCAGAGGGTCTGTTACTGTCAGAAATTCAACTTCAGAAAAGCCCTTCAGATCACTGAGAAGAATGCTACCTGCCAGGAAATGAATCAAAACTACCAAAAAATTACTACCATTTGATCAGAAATATCACTTTGGTGGGCCACGGGCCACATGTCATCTCCAACTGCAGTCATTATAATAAAGATACAATAAAAGAGGGCTGAGAAATATGCATTAAATGTAAATCAGAAAAACTGGTTATTTACAATCCTAAAGGTTTTTAGGCTATGCCCATTTCGTATGCATTAGGCTACACATACACACTAACAAACTAATCAAAAGAGAAAAAAAATCTGGGATTATTATTATTAGGCTGGAAACAAGAAGAGTGAGGTGATTTCATAATGTATATGAAGAGTTGTAAAGTGGAAGCAAGCCAGACATACCCCCTCTTCCAAAATGAAAGGCATATAGGATTTGGTTTTTAGTAGATGACAGTAACAGAGAGAAATCTTCCTATCTTATGGGTTTTGATTTTGTGCTTTTAAGAGCAGTAGTTATGGAAGTGTTTTTCTTTTTTAAACAGATTATCTATCTTATATGTGTATACTGTTTAAGAAAAACATTAATAAACAAATGAGTGGTCTGACATACACAAAGACTGTTGGTGTGTGCCATTAAAAGGAAACCTCTTTTGTCAATAGGTAGGTGGTAGGGTAGAATCATTAATAGTACAGATTCCAGACGTGTTCAATATGGTGGCCACCAGCCACATGTAGCTACTGAGCACTTGAAACATGGCTGGTCTGAACAAAATGGATGTGCTTGCAAATGTAAAATACAGACTGGGTTTCAAAGATGTAATACACTGAAGATCTAAAGCATCACATTAATGACTTTCATAATCAATACATATTGAAATGACAATATTTTAGATATATTGGGTTAATAAGATATATTATTAAAATTAATGTCAATGTTTTCTTCTTTAATGTGACTACTAAAAAATATAAGATTGCATACATGAATTGGATTTATGGCTCATGTTCGATTTCTAAGGACCTGTACTGCTCCAGAAGCAGACTGCCTGTGTGCAACTCCCGACTTGGTGCAAATCACTCACTATTTCTATATTTGTAAAACAAAAATAATAATACAATCAACTTCATAAGCGTTTTGAGAGGATTTCATAATTTAATCCACGTAGAGTAGCACCTGACACATAGTATAGTGTAACAAATCTCAATTACTAATATTCAATGCGCACGTCCTGTCTGCACCCTGACGTGTAGTTGCTCATTCTGCTTGAATACTCCCAAAGGCAGGGAACTCACATTTCCCTGAGATCGCCGATCACACTTCTAAACAGCCCTGAATATGAAAAAGCTCATTCCTGGAACGACTAAAAATCTCTTTAAAACTGTGGCTTTTCTGACCTTCTTCCTATATGATTCTGCCAGAGGCAAAGAGAGAAAAACTGGTCAGATTCCAACAGTATATTTGTTTAGAAATTGTTAAGAGATATTAGCATTGGAAATGAGTTTCTTATACACTTTCATGAAACTTCATGTCAAGAAAACTCATTAGGAGCCATCAAAATACTTTCGAGAAACAGATCTCCAGAAATGTGACTTCTCATATATGCTCAACCAAAGAACAGTCCTTCTTTTCTCAGTAAAGTTGTCCACTTTGACCAAGAACACTTTCCTGTCGGGATATACTTGGAGCAAAGAGGACAGACAAGGACACTCACCTGACCAGATCACAGGAGTAAGCCAGCCCCCCCAACCAGCAACCCACACTCACATCAAACAATTTTCCCTTTTTTGTATTCTTTATCCTAATTTCAAAAGCTAATGCTTTGCAAAGTTGGCAGGACAGTTCTGTTCTAATGATAAGCCATTAATAGGAATATGGTGTGGATTTCCTAACTATGTCTGTCTTTTCTGAATTTTCCAATGGTTCATCAGGAAGT
Organism: Cacajao melanocephalus; assembly: GCA_963573385.1. Classification (NCBI taxonomy): domain Eukaryota; kingdom Metazoa; phylum Chordata; class Mammalia; order Primates; family Pitheciidae; genus Cacajao; species Cacajao melanocephalus. The sequence goes on along the minus strand of CAUYLG010055817.1, from coordinate 3,689 downwards.
CAACACTTTTATATGTGAATGTATCTAGTTCTTTACAATTTTAAGATGATATAATCTTCATGCACAAGGTCTGTGCAAAATCAAAATGCAGCTTTTTTCCATATTCCCAAATGACATTTCTACCTACAGGTAGAAATAATTCAGCAATACTCTTCCTGTCAGTCATCTCCATTGTCTGTGGAAGCCCTGGCAGTGGGTAAGTGTGTGTGTTCTCACATTTTGGATAAATTCCAGCAGCAGTAAAGACTGAACCTGCTGAGTAAAACCTCAGGATTAGGGTAGTCTGATTAATCAAAAGCAGAATTAGGCCTTGCAGTCCAACAATCTGGGATGCACATCTAGGCTCTGTGGTTTACCAGTTGCATTCACCTTAGACAAGGTACCAGAAGTCCCTCAGATTCTGCTTCCTATTACAAAAAAAATGGGACTAAATAACAGTACCTACTTTGCCACATCATTATGATTAGACAAACAAATTCTAATGTACCTAGCTAGGTATGCAGCAAATTATAGGTAATTAATAGTAATAATTAGTAGTCATGCTTGTTGCCTACCTGGATATTGGTAAGCCTTGCCTTACAGATCCTCAAATGGCTGTTATTACCCAGGCCCCTACTCTCCATCGCATTCTCCTCTCCAACATTTTGCAGAATTCTCAGTAGAGAGTGGCGCCCTTCTTCATTCTAATCCTTTACTATTAGAACTTCACACATAGATGCTAATAAGAAAATAGATTCAATCAAACATGAAAATTAGAATTTACCACCTGAGTTGTTCAGACAGAGAGAGGGCTTTGTGAATTGGCATCGTCAGTGAAAGCTCAGTGGAAGTATAATTGGAACTGGATTTTGACTAATAGATACAATTTGGATAACTAGGACCACAGGAGTAGGGGAAGCAACATTTTTGGCCACTTTAAATAAGTGTGAGACTTGTGGGTGACTTTAAAGAGATAGGTCTAAAAGAAGAAGAAAGTGGATAATAGGAGATTAATGACAGGCATGAGTTAAACTGATGCAGCATCTGGAATCCTATTTTTTCTGTTCAAGAAAGAAGCATAATTTAAGTTACATTTTTCAGGGACCATCTAGCAGTGCTGGAATTTAGTTTTAGCTAGAAGAGATCCAGAACAAAGCACCAGAAAATTTTCCTTAAAGAGTATGCAAAGTCATTAACATCCCTTGCCTCTCTGTGATTGGCCAGAAGATATTCCAGTTCATAGAATGGTTCAAGTCAGATGTAATAAAAAAGCCCCACTAACAATATTTAATCACAAAAATGAATGGAAGTCAATATGAAATAAATTGAGTTAATTCTGAAGCCTGGAAACAGGGACTGAGAAAAATAATTACTTTTTCCCCAGAAGAAAAAAACCTTGTTGAACTACTCACACATACATACATTTTAATTAAGTGGTCTGAGACAGCTGTGGGGTAGAAGAATTTACAGTTGTGGCAGATGACCTGGGGGAGAAATTTGGCTCTTCCTCTTAACAGGAGTATGACTTAAAATCCTTATTTTATATTTTCTAAGAAAACAAATTAAATTGAAGGTAGAGTGGCTTTATGTGAATTGATAACTCAGAAGAAAGAAGTTTTGATAGCTTTGGACTCTTAGATAATATAAATATAACAATATTTAAGTATTTTAACAGCTAGAAATGTTAGACACAGAAAATTAAAATGTAAACGTAAACAGATTAAAGTTCAACTACTTGATAATGCCAGTGATTGCACTTGTTCTTATTATGAGTACAAATATCAAGAGATAATATTTAAAATATTTGCCAATTGGTAGGTGTGAGACATAAGCCAATCAAAACAGCCTTAGGAAATATCACTGGAGTGTGTCCCAAGGCCCCCTTACCATACCAGGTGGGTGACACCTAGTGGCTCTATCAAGAAGTGATCTAAGGGGAGTTGTCTGTAGGACCAGGATGACAGTGGGACCTTCAGAGGGCTCAGAACAATACTCATTGACCTACTGGTACACAAGTATTTCAGTATTTTTACAAGTATTTCAATGTTTTACAAGTAGTTCAATATTTTTACCAGTAAGGCTGTATCAATGTGCACTGTCTAAATTGCCCTGAATATGTCTAATGTAAGCACAAAAGGCAGGAATCAATAGAGGAGAGCCCAGAAGCAAACTCTGCAAGAGATTACTGCAAGCCTTAATCTTATTATAATTAAAATCTTTCATGTATGCATACTACATGGTATGCTTTTTAAAATAACCATCTGAAAGAACCCAAAATTAAAATATGTATTACCACAAAGCTGCAGTCTAAGACTAAGGCAACTGTGCCTAACTGCCACAAAGTTCAGAGCTTTACTCAATAGTGATTTTTTCCAGAAGTAATGAGCTGTTCGCTAACATAACACTAGGACACAAATCAGCAGCCAGCCCTCATGCAGGCAAGTGGAACACGGCCATGAGCTTCTTCCAAGTCAAGGCATTGAAGAATCATTTGTGCATTAGTTACTTAGGATTCTGTTTTTAGCTATGGCATATTTAATTACAAGAGACTCAAAATATGCCTAGAGAGGCATAATCAAAAGTGAGCATCATGTCCCTTGTTGCAAAACACCTAAGATAAACAATGATAGGCTTTTTTTCTCTCATGCAGGAAACATTTTCACACTTTCACAGATCTCCACATCTAGGTCAACGTCTAACCTTTTATAGTATGAGGACCTCTTCTTTTTAACATCAAAAAAATCTACTAATTTCAACATCATAGCTGAATTGTGTTTTTAGAATCTATAAATTGCAAAAATACCTATTAACCAAAAGGCAATATGAATGTAGTGTTGTTTTGATACATACTGTGTTGTATTCATCACAACAGTATACACACACTTAAAATATAGTAGTTCTTATAGGTGCCAGATGACTTCATTGTGCAGCTTACAAACCACACTTAAATTCAACTCCCCAACTGCCAAAAGCGTGAGACCCTGTCAGCAGTGAAACTATTCTACAACATCTCTAGAATTAGTTTCAAAGTTTTACCAAAAGATATGGAGTAATTGGATTTCACTAATATTTGATTTTCTCTTTCAAATGAAATGCTTGATGTGAAATGCTTGATGTGGTAACAACAAAAATGATCATAATAAATCACTGGTGGATTACAAACTGGCAAAAAAACTACATCTCTATGTTTTGTATAACTAGCCCATACCAGGATTTATGGCTTAGAATGAAAGTATAATTAATTGCAGGAGGGAGAGAGATCCAAGATGGCGGATTAGCAACAGCTCAGGATTGTAGCTCCCAGTGAAAGTGCAGAGAGCAAGTGGACACTGCAATTTCAGACTAATTTCTTTTGCCCACAAACTGGGAGCTACCCAGCGGAGGAGCCACACGGGTCGCCAGCACGACTCTTTTGGCCAGCGTGGCATGGCGCTTCTCGGGGCAGAGTATACAGGACTGGGTGCCCTTTGAGTTGGGCTTAGCTGGTCCCATCCCCACAAGGAGAACAGTAATTGGAAGCACTGAGGACTGAGAGTTTCACAGTAAGCACAGCTGAACCCGGGAAGGCCTAGCTCTGTGGGGAAAGGGCATCCACCAAAGGAAAACTAAGAAACAGAAAAAACTTCATCACCAACAAGCCGGACGTCCACTCAGACCCAATCTGAAAGTCGGCAATTACAAAGACGACAGGTGGATAAATCCACAAAAAT
>CAUYLG010055816.1:0-45895 GCA_963573385.1 Cacajao melanocephalus | reverse complement strand
CAAAATAAAAATCCTAGATTGTATATTGTACTCAGTTTTCACATCTCTTTGGTTTCCTTTAATCTGGAACAATTTCTCAGTCTTGTCTTCATGACACAGATACACACACACACACACACACACATATAGATATATATATATGTATTTTCTTTTTGAGACTGAATCTTGCTCTTGTTGCCCAGGCTGGAGTGCAATGATGTGATCTTGGCTCATTGCAACCTCCACCTCTTAGGTTCAAGCAATTCTCCTGCCTCAGTCTCCCGAGTAGCTGGGATTACAGGCACCTGCCACCATGCCCAGCTAAATTTTTTTTTGTATTTTTAGTAGAGACAGGATTTCTCCATGTTGGCCAGGCTGGTCTTGAACTCCTGACCTCAGATGATCCACTTGCCTCAGTCTCCCAAAGTACTGGGATTACAGGTGTGAGCCACTGCATCTGGCCTGACACAGATATTTCTTGAAAAAGTACAGGGCAGTCAGTTATTTTGTCACATGTTTTTCAGTTTGAGTTCTCCTGATGTCCTGATTAGATTCAGGTTATGTACTGTTGGCAAGAATATCACAGTGGTTACGTTGTGCTCTTTCCAGTGCATTGTAACAGGAGGTGCACCACATGTCTCATCACTGGTGATGTTGTCCTTGGCCTTCTAGTTAAGCTGGTGTCTGCCATGCTTCTCCACTGTGAAGTCACTATTAAGTCACTATCCATCCTCCTTATTTTTACATTAATGAATTGTTAAAAAATTTTGGTAAGATATGCATAACATAAATCAGCCATTTTCACTGTTTTTACATGTCCAATTCTGTGGCATTAAGTACAATCACATTATTGTATAGCTATCACCACCATCCAGCCACAAAATCGTTCTAAGTCTGTAGTTTTTAAAGTCCTTTGCAATATTAGGCTGAAATCTTCCTCCCTACAGCTTTCCTACAACTGGTTCTTGTTATTGCCCCTAGTTAACCAAGGAGGACTCTTGTCTTGGGTTGACATGAAGGTGAGTTGAAGGTCACACTCACCATCTACTTCCTGCTCTCCTCTTCTCTGCTCCAAGCTATGGAACCCCGGCTCCTCTAAGGAAAGAACATGAGGGCTGGAGCAGGTTCCCTGTGGTAAAAAGATAATAAACTTTCAGAAACCTGTCTATAGCCAACAGGTCAAAGGGACACTGAATTTTTCCATGAAACCAGATTTGGCCAACATTTTGTCGGTTTTGTTTAAATCCCAAACCTTGTCTTTCTTCCACAACCTCTATGCTATGTATGTTCTTTTCAGAGGTGTGTGCTTCACTGTAAACCAGTCACCATTCTACTTTCTGTATCTAACATTTTGACTCCTCTAAGCACCTCACATAAGTGGAGTCGCACAGAATTTTGCCTTTTTTGCTTATTTCACTTACTATAATGTCTTCAAGTTTCCTCCATGTAGCATTTGTCAGAATTTTCTTGCTTAAGGCTGAAGAATATTCCAATGTATGCCAATATCACACTTTTTTAAATCTATTCATAAGTTTATGGACACTTGGCTTGCCCCTGCCTTTTGGCTATTTGATGAACAATGCTGTTATGAAATGTGTACAAATATTGAGTCCCTGCTTTCACTTCTTTTGGGTATATGCCCAGAAGTGGAATTGCTGGATCATTATTTCCCTCTTCTTAATTAATAAGCATCTTGGGGGACGATGCTTTGAGACTACCTAAAAAACCTGTTATTTTTCTAACACTTTCACCCACTAGTTTTAGTATCCATTGATTTCTATCGGAATCAATTATTCTAATGGTTGCCAAATGGCAATTTTCTAATTCCATTCTCTTTCTGCATTTATGAGTTGGCATTCTACTATAGGGAATAAACTTCCCTTCTCCCCTCTTTATTTATGAATATAGACTCATTTTATTCAGTGGGCTACTCTCCTTTCCGTTTTACACTATTGCTTTGAGCAATTCTTTTCCCTGTGATTCCCCAGAGTGCAAGTTTAGGGAAATGCTGGAACTTTCTGTATTTCCTTGTCACCATTAAGCAAACCGAGAGTGCAACCTGACTTCCCCAAGTAGAGAAAAATCACTTTCCTGCCCACGCGTTTGTTTAGTTCAAGGGGAAACCCTTATTCGAAAGTGCTTTCTGGGCAGCCCAGCGCGAACTACATTTCCCAGAGGTCTTTGGAGATACGTCATCAGAGAGCGCGGCTTTTCGCTGGCGAAGCCGGCTTTGGAGAGCTGCTGTGGCGGCGGCAACATGGCGGACGTGATAAATGTCAGTGTGAATCTGGAGGCCTTTTCCCAGGCCATCAGTGCCATCCAGGCGCTTCGCTCCAGCGTGAGCAGGGTGTTCGACTGCCTGAAGGATGGGATGCGGAACAAGGAGACGCTGGAGGGCCGGGAGAAGGCCTTCATTGCGCACTTCCAGGACAACTTACATTCGGTCAACCGGGACCTCAAGTAGGTACCGGCTGAAGGGGCCGGGGTCGGGGACCGGCCCCTCTCCGACCCTGCCCCTACGTCGCTCGAGTCTTCCCAGGCAGGGGCTGTTCTCCATTTCGCTTTATCCTCGTTCTTTCTCTTCGTCCTCTCCAAACCTCTGCCTGTCCCTCAGGGACACCTTACCACCATCCCCGCTTTCTCGTCTCGCTTCTGCTGGCCTCCTGGTCCTGTCTGTCTCCCGCCATCGTCGACCTCTTCTGTGGCGGTTCCATTCCTGACGAGGAGGCATGCTCTTCCCATGAACTTCCACTTCTCTGCGCTTGGCAGGTTTCTCACCTGTAGGCGCTCTGTGCCCCATCACGTCTGATCAGAATGTAGTGACAGTCCAGACCAGGACGTGATCAGTCAGCCCCAAACCCAAGTGCACCCAATCTGATTAGCCCCAGTTCCCCGGCCCTGAACTTGGACTTCATCAGTTCCACCACCACCCACCCCCAACCACGACGAAACAGGCGAGACCTTGAGCTATCTTCCTTTCTTCCCCTACCCTCTCCCAAACCAACTGATCAGTTTCCTCACTCCCGCTCTCACTTCTCCTGTTCAGTTCCTTCAGCAGTAGAGACCTCATCTCTTAACCAGTTTAATTACTTATGCCAACACCCTTGCTTCTTCATTTGTAGTCTTTTAGGGTTAAGGATTCAACTTTTCCTCCTCTTTCTTACAAAGCACCTTCTTCAGTTATACTTTATAAGTGTTGTAAGGATTAAATGAGAGGATGTTTGTCAGGGGCCTGGCACATAGTAGGCACTTCTTGATTGCTAAGGTCCTGAACTTGCCTTCCCTTTTATAACAGAGTCAGTCCCTCCCAGGAAGGTTAGAATTTCAGGATTTTTGCCTTTCATTTCTCAGAATTGACCTGAGAAGGGGAAAGCATTTGGTGAGCTAGTCATCCTTTGATTTCTGGACTGGTTGGATTTTTGTTTTTTCAACTTGGTCTCCTTAGTAACCAGATGGAAAGAGGAGGTAGGATGGAGGAGGAGGAGGAGGAAGAGGAGGAGGAGGAGGAGGAGGCGGCCAAATGATGGGTGCCTTTTTGTTTTCCCCCTAAGTAGTTGCCATGAATCACACACCCCTCCTCAACTCCCACATCCACTTGCTGTTCACTGACACACTACCGAGCACCAGTTAATACATCCCCTGCTTCAGGGGATGCACTGGTTATTCCTCCCTAGCTTCTATTTTTTTCCCATTTTTTCTCTGAGTTTCTTCCCTTTGTGATGTTCAGGATATTATAACCCTTCACCACTTTAAATAGAAACTTGAAGAGTGCTGACATTATCCTTTTGCCTTCTTAAATCTTCGTACAGTAGTGCCAAGAAGAAGAAGGTGGCTGATGATTCTAAAATGAATGTGGCATGAGAAGCTGTTCCTAGAGAGTCTTTTGTTGGCAGTTTGGGACTGGCCCCTCAGAACATACTCCTGGAATGTGCTCTTGTTGGCTCGCTTTCCCAAGCTTCTCCAAGGTTTTCCTGCTAGACTGAAGAGTGTTTGTTTGACACAGCCCCCTCGGTGATGTCTTCCCATTCCATTTGTTTATTTTATCTCTTCTTTGTTTTGTTAAGTTTTACCATCTGTGAAGCATCATGTGCAAATCTATCCCTATGTGAATGATAAATAATCATCATTTATTCAGGTGCTTGCTGTTCTGCCCGTGTAATGATCTGCACGTGGGTCTGGAAACTCTTAGTGAGAGGAAATGTTAGCCCACATTTCAAAATTCCAAAGTCTCCTCCCCACTGCAGAGATGAATTTGAGTTGTTACATTCTGATTGTGGGAGTCTTATTGATTCTAGTGCCCTTACCTTTTTTTTCTCCTCTGGAATGGCACCAGGGAGCTCTGTTTTAAAGTCAGATCAACTCTCATTTAGGGTCTTTTTTTTTTTTTTGTCCCAAACGTTTTTTAACCTTTCAAAAAGTATTTCTTCTTAAGGGACTTCTGATGGATGGTTTGAAGAACAGTCTTTGATCCTGGGGGCTGGCTTCACTCTGGAATGTAAATGGGCTTAGGTTTATTTGCCTTATCTCTTTGCTTTTCAGTGAGCTGGAACGTCTGAGCAATCTGGTAGGCAAGCCATCTGAGAACCATCCTCTTCATAACAGTGGGCTGTTAAGCCTGGATCCTGTGCAGGACAAAACTCCTCTCTATAGTCAACTCCTTCAAGCATATAAATGGTCAAACAAGGTAAGGGAGATGTAATAAATGAAGTGACTATATGGAAAGCCAAGTTTTCTTGTATTCTATAAATGCAGAAAGCAAGAGTAAGTTTTTAATTCTTTTTATGTTCTTGATTCAGCATGGGGTTATAGAGTTGGAAGTTTCAGAATTTTTCTGTTAGCTCTTTTGTAGTCCTTTGAAGTCTTTAGGGATTCATGATGCTCAGGTAATGACATATTAACAATTCTAACTCAGGTGTGTTTAACCTGGAGACCGGGTATAGGGCGCAACGCTAATGAGCCCCTTAAAATGATATGCAGTATGTTGTGGTATGTGCCTGTATGTCTGGAGAAGGCTTCCTAGCTTGCATCAGGTTCACAGAGGAATCTGTGGCCCCCAGGAGGTGTCTAAATGTGTAGCTGCTAACATTACGTTATTGTATTGTCTGTTCCTCTGTCACAGATGGATGGGCATCACTAGAATACTGTTAGATGACTCTCTAATTACTTTAGATGCCACCTGAGGGAGATTGTTCTTAACATGCTCTGCGGAGTTTGATATTCATGGTTTCTTTCAGCAGGCAGGCCTGTGGCAGAGACCCTAGGACAGCTGCAAAAGGAAAAACTAAACTGTCGTTGAAAAATAACAGAAACAATTAGATGCATGAATCTGGAAACGGTTCATCTGTTTACTAACAAGTTCCTTTTGTTTAGGTGCTGTGTGTTGTGGCATGCATGTGTGTACGGGTTTTTTATGTTGATAGGGAACTAGAATACACACACACACACACATACACACACACACTTTAGGAATGATTTTGGAAGCTTTTTTTTTTTTTTTATTATACTGTGCTGCCTCTGAATAATTTTTGTTAGAATCATTGGTCATTTAACTGGATGCAGGGTTGTGCCACTTCCAATAATCCCTTGTCATTTTCCTCTTTTTTTTTTTTTTGAGATGAAGTCTTGCTCTGTTGTCTGAGCTAGAGTGCACTGGCACGATCTCAGCTCACTGCGACCTCCCCCTCCCTGGTTGAAGCAATTCTCCTGCCTCAACCTCCTGAGTAGCTGGGATTATAGGTGCACACCACTGCACCCGGCTAATTTTTGTATTTTTAATAGAGACAGGGTTTCACCATCTTGGCCAGGCTGGTCTGGAACTCCTGACCTCGTGATCTACCCGCCTCGGCCTCCCAAAGTGCTGGGATTACAGGCGTGAACCATCGTGCCCGGTCCTTTTCCTCTTTTCTGTGGTTCTTTTCCCCTTAGGTCTTAGATAAGACATAAACCTTGAGAATTTTTCTGGTGCGTAGAATTTTTTTGTTTGAATTTCTCTGTGAGGGTGTTTTAGTATTCTTTGGTTTGCAATGGAACCCTGGGAGCTGCATTGGATTTGGGATTCAGTAAGGTGATTTATCATGGGGTATTTAAAAAAGAACTTGAACCTTGAATGCATACATTTAGCCTATGAGGCCTTTCCCCAAAGCTCTGGGCTGCCAGTGACAGAAACCCAGCTGGGTCTAGGTCTAGCCAAACAAACAAACAAACAAACAAAAAAAACAGCAGGGAGGCCTTCATTTCTTCAAGGAACTAAAATGTTCAGAGAGTTACTTGTCTGAGGCTGAGCTCAGGAGGATCTGGGTGCTCGGGAGGTATGGCAGGAACGTCACTCTCCTGCCCTCTCTAGGCCTGCTTGGCTTTCTTGGCCTGATGCTCTTCAAGTGGTAAAAACCATCACTTGGCAGTTGTGGGTATATATAGTTCTTATACCTGGTGACCTCCTAGTGTCCATGTCAGGCCCTGAAAAACGATTCTGGCCCAGACTTGATAGGTGCTCTCTGAGATGATTCATTGCATCCATGGGTGGGATCCTCAGCTCAGAACACCGGAAACACAGGGAATGGGGCTCCTTGGAGTTGGGAGAGAGGGCGTTCCCGAAGGAATGGATGCAGGGCAGATGAAGAAATCACAGATGTCTGTTGCAGTTTTTTAGGGCAGACGTGGGACTGTTCCAGCTCTACACAGATAGGTGTTTGGAAGAGGAAGCCATGTTGATGTATCCCATGGGTAAAGTTCTCGAAATAGGCTACAGTGACAAGGACTGTTCAGTGGTGGGAAGATTCAGGCTGATCTCAAAACCATGAGTGAGTGAGACACTATGTGGACGTGACTAGTCTTACACTGAAGTGATCATTCTGAATTTTTGAATGAAGGTGGTTTAATCACTGAATTGTTCCACTATTAGAAGTTCCTACTTCAAACCCCCACTTGCCCCACAGTGGAAAATAGGTCGTATTAAGGAAAAGAAATATTATGTATGTAGAACTTCTTGCGCTGGCATTGCTACAAGTTAAAAATATCTGTGTGCATTTATCACAGATTATAAATCTCCTAGGAGCAATGTGAGGAGATATTGAGGGTGTAGCCATGTCCTTGGCCTGCTGAGGTTAAGGTCTTGTAAAGGATCTATGTTCTTTTACCAGCACAAGAGAACAGTTGAGAGACTCAGCCCCTTATTTTAGAGATGAACAAACTGAGCCCAGTGAACCCACCTTGTTTACAGCTCCCCAACCGTGACCAGAATTTGGGTTTCCTGACTTAGTTCAGTGTTGTTTCCTCTAAATTTTGATGTTTTAGTCCAGTTTTGCTTAAGGTTTTCAGCTATAGAAAACATTTTTTCCCTGTTTACCTGCATCCTGGAAACAATTCACATTATATTTTGTTCATGAATCTGTGTGCATTTTCCTAATTTTTAGTGATTTATCGAAGGGTGGAGATGGGAAATACACGGTACCTGGATTCTTAACCTATTGTTCTTTCTAGGGCAGACATCACTAATCAACCATTGCATTCTTTCTTGCTGAGGCTGTGTGTATATTGGCCTAGAATCCCTGCAACTCTCTGTTGTGACGCTAGGCAGCCACTGCCAGTTATTCAGAGGAGAGTGGCAAGGAAGACATGTTCTTTCTTTCTGTTACAGCAGATGATGTCCTATGTGACTATTACTGATCTGTACCTTATCTTTTTCTAGAAGAGATTTAAAGTAGATTATAAGAATACACAACCCTGAAAGAAAAGAGGGAAAACAAGGATGAGGATGCCTGTATACATTTCTTTAATAAACATAAGAAGTAGCCTCAAGAAATAAGCCAGTACTCTAATTTCCAGCTGGGGACATGGAAGGAGCAAACAATTAATTATATGTGTTTATCTTGCCTCTCATACAAATGAAAAGAGCTTTTTAATTGCTAAAGCTTTCATCATTCATCATTTTACCCTCAAAGAGTTTAAACCAGTAAGTGCGTTAATATGTTAAGTAAAGTTTGGGGTAACTTGCCGATGTCAGCTCTACGCACTATTGGCTAGGAACTGAAGGCCATATGAGAAAGGCTTTGATACCAACCCATGATGAGATGAACTTTCTGTTTTATGTGCTGTCGGCCATAGAGAAGTCTCCTTCATGCCTGATGACTAATTATTTTCTTTAGGGGATTTTGTAATTTTTTGTAAAGTCAGTTGGAATATTAATTACTTGGTACTTGGCATAATTGTTAGAATAACACGTTTAAAAATTAATCTCATCTAATGGAATGATGTCAAATTGCTGTGAGCAGCACTTTTCCTGAGCTGAATTGGGGGAAGAATTTAGCTTTTAACTATTATGCGCCTAGAGATAATTGTTCTGAGAAGGATGACAAGCTCTCTTGACTAGGGCAAAAAATAATTGGCATCAACGCTGTCCTTGCTATAAAATAGTCAGTGTAGACTTGATAGTGCTTATTATGTTCAGAGATGCTGAGCGTTAACCTGAACTTATTCTGAAGGTCCCCTTCTGAAGGTTTCTGGCATCCTGTCACCAGGCTTTTATTTTTGGCTTTGATTTTTTTCGTTTGTTTATAGCAGAAGGCTACTTGTAATATTTGTCTGGAAAAGCGGACTAAGACGTCCGCCTTTCCCTGGCGACATCTGAAGCTGCAAGGACCCCAGAAGCGTCACTTTTTACTGGGCTTGGGAAATGGGCCCAGAGCGAGGTGCTGTTGCTACCTTTTATTTTATTTTTTTTCACGTTTGATTTTTTATTACAGAAAGAGCAACTTTCTATTCCAAGAATATTCCACTGGAAAGTCTGAAGACATTTCCTCCATCCTGCCCTCCTGAACTGTTCTTAGCAGAAGCCAGTTGCTTAATGACTAAGTTACTGCAAAGTTCACCTCTCATATCCATCTCTGAAGGTGCTCTTTTCTGTTTTTGCATCATGGAACTAACAGGGTTGGAATTTGCAACAGAGAGTCTTTCCTTTACGGATTCTGTCCTTTTTTAAGGGTAAACTATAAGCCCCAGGGGAGAGGTACCATATCCATCTTGTTCCTTGCTGGGAGTCCCCAGCACCTAGCAAGGCGCCTGGTACACAGTAAGCGTTCAATTATGATTCACTGAGTGAATGAAAGAATAAATGAATCGAACCTTTTTCTGTTGAATTTTTAATTTACAACCCCTTTTGTGGTTTGCTTGCTTGTATTTTTGATGAAGTCAATGAGGGCATTTCCATTTTCAGCTGTTACTGAGAAAGCCAGTTGTGCTGCTTGCAGATGAGAGGAAATTTGGAGATCTTATGATGGAGGCCAGGGCTGGGGGTGATTTGGAAGGCCAGGGTGAGGTCAGTGGGTAAACCAATGATAAGCTCTTTGAGGGCTGAGTGCAGCGGTGTTAGCCATATCATCTGTCACCTAGTGTGCCCTTCTAATGGGACTTGGTAGAAGTTTTTTGGAGTTGCCTGAGTCAGGCTAATTTAAGCTGCTGCACCTGATGGCAGGTGTTCTGTGGCAGCTGTCATTTGGGCAGCAATGTGAAAACTGTCTGGGAAGAGGAGAGTCAACTCCACCAGCCTCTTAGGGATTATCCCATTTTGTGAGTTACCTATAACCAATTTCTGTTAGTGTTTTCCTTCCCACCAGGCTCATCCCAACTCATTTTTTCTCTCTGTATAGCTGCTACATGTTCAGGGAATACAGATTCATTCAGAATATAATAGGAAAGAAAATCACCTAAATGCCCCTCAAAGCTTCATCATCATGACTCTAGGATCGACACCCTTCTGGATTATCCTTTTATTAGCAAAGGTGTTCCTTCACTTAAATCTAACCTGTATAGCACCCCATCACTCAAAATGAACTTGCTAGCATAGTGGGTTTGGCTGTAGTATAGATTGCCCTGGTTAGCCTTGAACCCTACAGCTTCCTCCTCCCTCTCTAGCTCCAAACCCTGGATACCTTGGGAACCATTATGAAAAGAACAACCAAGCAGAGAAAACAGTGAAATCCAGCCAGTCTCCTGAATAGCTAGATATATGGTAGGATTCAGAAGTCAAGTAAGGTATACCAGAAATATAAAAACTTAGATGTGAGTTCTGGAGTCAGACTACCTGAGTTCTGATCCAGCTCTGTGCTTGAGCTCCTAATCCTTGATACAAAGGAAAAAAATCCTTTTGAGTATCAGTTTCCTCATGTATAAAATGGGGATAGTCATAGTGTTTTTATCATAGGGTTGAAGCGAAGATTGAGATAATGCACATAAAATATCTTAGGATAACTCACACATAGTAAGTGCTAAATAAATGGTAGTTATAATGACCAGGCATAGTGATCGTACACACGTGTGTACTCATTTATGGAATGTATGTTACTCATGCATATGTGCTCATTATGGAATGTGTGTTACTTGTATACACGTGTACTCATGGAGCATGTATTATGCTTATGTGTGTGTGCTCGTTTATGGGGCATATGTTACTGCTATGCCTGTGTACTCATAGAGTACATGTTACTCGTGTGTGTATACTCAGCTATGGGGCATGTATTATTCATGTGCCTGTGTGCTTGTTCATGGGACATGTGTTATGCATATGTGTGTGTGCTTGTTCATGGGGCACGTGTTACTCGTATGTGTGTGTGCTTGCTCATGGGGCGCGTGTTATGCGTATGTGTGTGTGCTTGCTCATGGAGCGCGTGTTATGCGTATGTGTGTGTGCTTGTTCATGGGGCACATGTTACTCGTATGCGTGTATGTGCTTGTTTATGGGGCGTGCGTTACTTGTATGTGCGTGTGCTCATTTATGAAGTGGCAGTGTTGCTCAGTGGGTAAGAGCGTAGGCTCCAGAGCCTGACCCCTCTGGCTCACATGCTGTGTTACCTAACAGCTGTGAGGCTAACCTCTCTGTTCAGTGCTGTATTCTCAAAGATGAGAATGATAATTGTACCCACCTCAGAAAGGTGTTATGAGGACTAAATGAGGTGATACAAGTAAAGCACTTAACCTAGCACAGAGTCAGTACTCTCTGGTGGCTGCGTATTGTCTTAAAACAATGCTGAAGACGGATTCCAGGCAGTGCTGGCTCATCTTCCAGTGGCGTCTGCTCCCTCACCAGGCCTCCCACACCTGACTTGGGTATTCTCCTGAAGTTTTTCCCATTGGAGATTCTGTTGGATAATCAGCATCTCTTCCACTGAGACAGCAGTTCACACATTAATATGAATTAGTGTGTCGGGGGCAGTTCTTTCCGTGCAGAATCTGGGGGTGGAGGTAAGGGACTGGGGGTTTGGTGGGGGGTGTGGGAATCAAGGGGCAGTAAAGGCAGGGAGGGTCCTGCAGAGAAACCACAGGAGCAGTGAGACGACTGTGGAGAGGACTGTGATCTGGGCATGTCTGTCTGCCCTGGCAGACATTTGTGCACACCAAAGGGGGCTCTTCTCACCTGGGGGATCACTGAGAGCTAGGAAAGCAGATCTGTTTTGTAGTCCTCTCACCTGGTGGGAAAAGTCTTGTGGGCCAGTCTGGGATTGTTAGCCTTTTCTTGAGACAGGGTCTTGCTCTGTTGCCCAGGCTGGAGTACAGTGGCACAATCATGGCTCACTGCAGCTTTGGCCTTCTGGGCACAAGCAATCCTCCTGCATCAGTCCCCCACCCCAAGTAGCACGGACTACAACCATGCACACCCATGCCCAGCTAATTTTTAAATTTTTTGTAGAGATAGGGGTCTCTGTTGCCCAAGCTGGTTTCAAACTCCTAGGTTCAAGTGGTCCTCCCGTCTTGGCCTCTCAAAGTGCTGGGATTACAGGCATGAGCTACCATGCTTGGCAAGCCTTGTTTCTTTAGGAAGATATCTGAATACAAAGGACAATTTAGAACATTTGGATTCTCTCCAGATTGTAAATTGGGTGCTTGTTATCAGCAGGGCTCTGGAGTCAGACTTTATTGAGTTTGAGTCCTCATCTCCCTTTTCCCAGCTTTTTTTTTTTTTTTTTTGAGATGGAGTTTCACTCTTGTTGCCCAGGCTGGAGTGCAATTGCACGATCTTGGCTCACTGCAACCTCCGCTTCCTGGGCTCAAGTGATTCTCCTGCTTCAGCCTCCCGAGTAAGGCTGGGATTACAGGCGCCCGCCACCATGCCCAGATATTTTTTGTATTTTTAGTAGAGATGGCGTTTCACCATGTTGACCAGGCTGGTCTTGAACTCTTGACCTCAGGTGATCTGCCTACTTCGGCCTCCTGAAGTGTTGGGATTACAGGTGTGAGCCACCCTGCCCAGACTTTCCTAGCTTTCTAATTTGGGGGTGAGTGGCAGAACCTGTCTTTGCCTCAGCCTCCTCATCGGTTAAATGTGAATAATGGCAGCTTCCACCTTCCGAGGCTGCTGTCGGGACTAAGGCGTTGATCACGTGAGGGACCCAGGCCGGCGCCCTGTGTGGCATGCTTGCACTGAGTGTCTATGAACAGTAGAGCTGCACCTGGCCATGTGTAGTCAGGAGAACTCTGGATGGAGCATTCTAGAAACCACTGTTCAGTCTTGGCCATCCACTGCCCTGCTGTGCGGCCTCATGACAGTGGCTTTCCTCCCCTAGGTTCCAGCTTCCTTGTCGGTAGGATGAAGGGCTGGGCTGGATGACCTCTTCAGTGCCTTCTAGCTCTGCCTTGGAAAGGTTCATGGCGTCATCAGTGCATTTCTGTGGTCATGGAAACAAAAGCATAATCCGAGGAATGGAGAGTATCTCCACCTCTTCAGCTCTAGTCCAGTAATGTTTCTGAAGTACACACAGCCTTTGTGTATGCTCCAGAGCATCTCAGAATATCCAAGAGTGGAGCAGCAGCCCCCAGGGACTTCGGTGGAAAATTACCTTGCAAAGGTTCTGCAGACAGCGTTAGCCTCTTGTAACACGCCACGGTTAAATGTTACTGAAAATCAAGCGATGCCCCTATAATTCTAAGCGGTTTCTATCCCAAGGCTTTGGCCCTATTCCATATCTTTATGTTCTGCTTATTAGATGTGGTTTCTGAAAATAGTCACTTTGTTGTTGCTTAGAATCAGGTTTGTGACTCTCATTCTTTTCTATAAAAAAGCAGGAACTCTCCTTCGAGGCGTCGCTGGCCTGCCCTGGGGAGGCTGCAGAGGCTGCTGGGCGTGTGTCAGTGCCCCCTGAGAGTCCCAGCCGTAGGGACTCATACTGATTCCCTGCTTGACTCTCCTTCATCAGGCTTTTCTGGGATGATCAGGTTTGTGTGTTATCCAGAGCCTTCTGTAGATTGTAACAAGAGCCTACAAAGGGCATTTTCTGTTCTCTTCCAGGACGGTTAAGTGGAAAGGAAATAGTCTCCTGTCACTTGTCCTTATGCAAAATTGCATGTTGGTGGTGGGAAGGAAGCATATCATTATACGTACAGAAGCCTCCTGTTTTCTTGTCTTCTCTTTTCATGGTGGTTTGGGCCGGGAGAAGGCCGCTGGGTTATTAGTGCTTCTCCCCCTTCTCTGGGCCATCTCATCTGTTCTGTGGCTTCACTTGCCAGCTGCATGCAATGACATCTAACTCCATCACCAGGCTGGCTCTCTCCTCTGACATCCAGACCCACGTATCAAAGGGCCCAGCTGGACAGCTGTGTTTGGAGACTTACAGGCCTCTCAGACTGAAGTTGTCCAGAACTGAAACCCTCACCCCTACCACCAACCTGCTTCTCGTGGTGGGGTGCCTTAGCCAGCCTTGTGCCCAGATCCCTGGGTGTCAGCCGCTGCGTCTGCCTGTCCCTCACACGCTCTGACAGATCTATTGATTCTCTCTCTTCACAGCCTCTCAGCTCTTTCCTCGGCATCTTGACTGCTGCCGCCGCCTCTCCCCAGGCCTCCATTATTGCTCAGGGCAATGCTGCAGCCTCCCCACTGGTTTCTGGCCTGTAGTCTACCCTTTCTAATCTATTTTCCATTCTGCAGCTCTCGAGGGATCTTTAAAACATAGAGATCTGATTTTGTCACTCTTCGGTGATTTCCTCCATCCCTCTTAGGATGAATTCCAGCTCCCTCGCTGGCACTTGGAGGCCTTCTAGTAATAGTACACGGGAGCCTGAGTAACCTCAGTTTTCTCTTCTGTAGAATGCCATGAACAGTCCCGCCTCTTAGGGTAGCAGTGAGGATGACGTGAATACTGCATGTGAGTGTGTGGCACGGGGGAGTCTCTGTACACAGCCTGTGTACCGCCAGCAGCCCCAGCGCAGGCCTGTCTTTGTCGTCATGGTCTGGCACCAGCATGTTCTTCTAGCTTGTTCCCTCCCTTCCTTCTTGGGGGGAGAATAAACCCTTTTTATCATGAAAACTTTTCATTATGCAGAATTTCAGTATAGACAAAAGTGAGAGAATCATGTAATGAAACTCTCTACACCTAGCTTCAACCATTAAGAACATTTTGCCAATCTCGGTTCATGGATTTCCCCACATCTCCCGACGCATGCCTGCTTTTTTGATGGGGGGCGGCGACTGGAGTACACACGTGAAGGTGGAGCCCAGACATCCTGTCATTTTGTCTGTGGAGACTTTAGCGCGCAGCTTCCTTCCTTCCCACTTTCCCTGCTTTTCTTCTTTTTGCCACTCCTAGTCTACGGAATGAATTGCAGTTCCCCAAGGGCCCATCATCTCTTCGTCTTGGGGCCTTTGCATGTGTTCTTCCTCCTCTTTTCTTTCTGTGGCAAACTCTTCCTCATTCAGGTCTTAGTTTTTACCGCCTCTGAGAAGCAAGCCTTTGAGATGCATCCAAATTAGGTGTCCCCTGTGTTCACCCCATGATTGCCTATTGACTCGTCTGTTTTCACTGCAAGCTAAAGCCTTGTCCTGTATTAGCACTGAGACTTTGGGCAAATTCCCTAACACCTGCTGGACTGTGAAATGGGCATGGTGCTGATCTCACAGGGCTGTTCTTAGCGTCTAACTGGAAAATATATATAAAGTTTCTAGTTCAGGGTTGGACACACAGTGGCATTTAATACATGGTGATTATTGGTATTAACGATTTCTGAGTGTGCAATAAAACAGTATTTGAATGGAGTTACACTGGAGCCTCTGACTCTCTTCCTTTGTCATTTTTAGATTGTGGTTTCTTTTCCTTCCGAATGTGCTTCCGTTTGCATCACCTTAACGTTTTCAGATTCTGGTTACGGCTGTTGTCAGGTGCAGGAGCATGCAGAGGGAGGAGGCCTGGGAGTGAGTGCCAGAAGACTTCCTCTCCAGCTCTTTGGCTGCTATGTGCTTTTATTTTTATTATTATTTTTTTTCATTTTCTTTTTGGCAGTAGAAGATTCCAGACTACACTCTGTGCTAATCTGAGGGATCCTCTAGGCTGGCTCAGGACTTCTGGCCTGTGTGCGGGGGGGTAGCTGGGGCATCTGTTTTGCCTCCTCCTCACTGCACTTTTCTCTGGCTTCTGGAACTAGCTCTCTGCATTTCTTTGCTGCAGTCACTTACTTGTTTTGGGAGGCACCAGCTCACCACAGTTTCCTGGGCTTGGTGAGGCCTGTTGCTGGGGCCAGTCCCTGGCCAGGATCTGGCTCAGCTTCTGCTTTTCCATGCTGACTTCTCCAGGTGAATGGTCCCTAAGACCCTCACTTCACACTGAGGACGATTTGCTCATCTAGTACTTGCTGGCAAGTCAAGAACTTTGTTGTCTTCCCCTTTATTGCCAAACTTGTTTGGATTATGGTTTCTAGACAAGTTTGAAGTCTCCTCCAGCCTCATTTGTGGCCGCTCTGCGAGATGCACCATGGGTCAGCTACAGGGAGCCTGGAGAGGTCGGCTGTGCCCTGCTGCTCACTCATGCCTCCGCCTAGAATGCCTTGCACCTTTGCGAATGCATTTTCTTCTCCAGCCCTGACGGGTATCTCTTCAGTGAAGACCAAGCAGAGCTTAGCTCAGCCGGCTTTGCCCCACAGCCTCTGGGCAGTCACGCTGACCACACTGCGACTACCTGCTCTCTGGGTCTGGCCCTGTTCTCCAGTGTGGGGACTGGTGTCATCTTGGAATGCCTGGCACTGAGTACAAAGCATTCATGCAGTAATCGAGCACCACCTCCACCATCTTTCCAAGCACACTCCAGGGACCATACCTCCTTTCACTAAGTGTTAGGGGACCTTGGTGACCAGGTTGGGCATCACATCTCATTTGATAGGGAGTGACTTGTCCAAGGCCATGCTGCTAGCCCTCTAACTGGGACAAGCAATAAAAGGCAGCTATAAAAGGGAATGTCAGTAGAATGTCTAGAAAAGCAGAGAGGGTTCTTCTACCATCGAGGCCCATTGAGATACTGCCTTTTCCCCTGGGCGACCCCCATCAGTGAAGCAGGAGCAGTGGTCCGCCCACATGACATACCAAAGGGAATCACTGGGCACAGGTGTGCTCCACAGACAGCCGTGTGGGACCCAGCCCAGGCATGGACATAGCTTAGGGGACTTGCCTTGACCTGTATGAGGAAGGCAGCTGCAGGCCTCTTAGATTCTGGAGCAGCAGGCACCTTGTGTGCTTTAAGCTCTAGATATGGTAAGTTGGGATCTTAGCAACTCACTGGCATCTTTGCGGGGTGTCTCTTGAAAGAGAAAGATCCTGCCCAGGAGCCCCTTACTGGGGTGGGAGGGGGCACCAAAGAATGGCTGTGTCAAGACAGGTACCATTACTGCACCTTTTTGTTTGTTTTAAACAGGAATTGTACTTAGTCGCACACTGGGTTCATGAGATGAGATGGCTGCTCTTCTCCTTTCCCTGTTTGCTTGTGTCTGTGTGTTGTAGCACTGGAGGGTTACGGTGGACCACTTGTTATTTTTAGTCAGCAGGCTTCTCTGATTATTGGTTACTGATCAGTAGTTCCCACCACTGCGCGTTCTGGTCTTGGCTGTCTCCTGAGGCTGCTATATGCATTACATTTTGAAGGGTGAGAATCTAGATTTTGAATGTGTATATGCATTCACGTGTGAGAAGATGGTCGCACTTGCTACCAATGTGCTATTTCTTAATCATTTCCAAACTGTGTTTTTGGATAGTGTGCTTTTTGCTAGGAAATATCTAGCCCATCCATTCAATACACATTTATTGAGTACCTCCTACATTCTAGAACATACACGTGCTGTTCTAGACACAGCGAATGAAACCAGTAAGTTCCTACCTTCCCTGGTCAACAGAGGAGAAAATCATCCAAAGCATCTGGTTTTAGTAATAATTTCTGGCCCTACTGCTTATCTTTTCTTTTCTTTTTTTTTTTTCCCTTAACCGGTGGCCTTAAATGCCTCAGTTTACCAGTCCTTACTGTCAGAAAGAAACATGACAGAGTGCCAGGTGACTTAAATTGGCAAATGTAACTTATCTAGAGCAGTGCCTGAACATGAAGGAAATTTTGTCTTGCTATCCTGGTGTCTTCAATATCACCCAGTTTTTATTAGCATGGTGCATTTTAATTTTGCTCCACACTTAATGCAAATGCAAATGTATTGTTAGTGATATACTGTTTTCTGGCTTATTTGCCCTTGGTATGGCGCCAGTTTCCCTTTATCCTGTTCTAGCGTAAGGCTGTGCTTGCTCTAAGGGATTCCCCCTGATTGGAAGAGAACACTGCATATCTTATATTTGCGGTCCGTAGAGGAAAAGCAACCACTCGGTCAGCTCTAGGGTTCCATCAACCTCAGACCTGACTCAGTTGGTCTGTTTCTACCATGAGATAGCTTTCTGCATGTTCTCTGTGATATGTATTGGTAACTCTGTAGCAAAGCAGCTACACGTTTGTTATTCCTTGTACTTCGGGCTGGATCTGGCCTCCAGATCACTGCAGGCCAATTTTGCCCGTGTGTGAGACCAGCCTTATTCCACTACTTCAGCAGCTCCTCTGGGCATGTTGGCTTCCTGGATGCTTTGTATTCTCTTGGTATGTCCGACCACCCACCGGCTCTTCATCCAGTCATCCAATCATCCAATCATAGCAAGATTTATCTACCTTGCCATTTAAAATCACACTTGATATTCAGCATGTTTCCCAGAATGGAATGCATCGATTCAAAATGCTACATCATCTATGTTGTTTGTGATGAGAATTGGAATCACGCGAGTTTCAAGATAGACTGAATTCTTGATGTCTTAGCAGAAAATGACTAAGTGACCGTTGAAGGATTTTGTTTAGTGACAAGGTGGAAGTGCATTTTCCTTTCAGTGTCTTCATGATAGTTTCTGTGTGCTAGAGATCGTCTCCAAGTTTCCGCTTCACCTGCGAAAGGGGTTTGAAGATACTTCTTTTTCTGGGCGGTGAATGCACCTAGCTCGGGCTGGCACATAGTAGGCGCCCAGTAGGTCTTAGTTTTTCTCCCATCACCTCAAGCTCCCATCCGCATTCCCCCTGCCCCTGAACACTGAACTGGAGCTGTAGAGGTAATCTGGGCCTAGCTAGATTACCTTCAGACTTGGTTTGGATCACATACATGCCAGCTCTAAATGCCTTTAAAATGTTGAAGAAACTAGCAGAGGATTATGGAGGCCAACATTCCCCGATTCCTTGTTTTTCCCAGTCTAAAACAGAACAGTCCGTGTTAATTTTAATTGCTTGGATGAGCTCAAACATTGAGATTTTAATGCATTTTCACAGTAGCTCAGACAGCATAACCACATTATCTTGCTGGCAGTTGGTTGGAATCCTCGGCCAAAACGTTGTACTTGGGGACCTCAGCTCATACAGCCAGAATGTGGTAATTTCCTAGCGAGATGTCTTATGGGGAATGTTGCTTTTCCTGTTGAGACTTCCTCCAGATAGTGAAATGTTGTCCTTCTCAATCACGTAGTGATGTGTACGTATTGCTTTCAAGGAAGGTTTCAAGGCTCTTGGCTAGCTGAGGAGGTTTCTGGGGGAGCTGCTTTATTCTTACAAGTTGCAAAATGGAAAAGGCCTCTTGTAGGCCTCCCATAAGCAACCCAGATAGGAACATTGTCACTATCTGCAGCCTGGCGTGCTCTGGAAGGTGCTTCCCAGTGGCTGCATCACCCGTCTATTCTTGCTCCTCAGATGATACTAGTGAGTGTTTGCTGCTAACTGAATGAGCAAATACTCCCACCCTATTCAGGCCACCTTCTGTCACTAGGACACTTGCAACAGCTTCCTCACTGACGGCCCTGCCTTATACCTAGTCCTTTTCCCACCTAGTCAGAGTGACCTTTCAAAATGCGCGTTTGATCACATAACTGTCTTGTTGAAAATGTACTGATGGCTGGGTGCAGTGGCTCACACTTGTAATCCCAGCCCTTTGGAAAGCTGATACTGAGGATAGCTTGAGCCTAGGAGTTCAAGACCAATCTGGGCAACATAGTGAGACTCGGTCTTTACAAAAAAATGAAAAAATCAGCCAGGTGTGGTAGTATGTGATAATCCTAAGTCCCAGCTACTCAGGAGGCTGAGGTGGGAGGATCACTTGAGCCCAGGAGTTCAAGGCTGTAGTGAGCTGTGATCACCCCACTGTACTCCAGCCTGAGTGACAGAGTGAGACCCTAGCTCTTAAAAAAATGTATTGATGACTCCTTCTTGTGCTTAGGATGAAGACAAACTCCATAATGTACCTTGTTATGGTCCAGGTCTGGATCCCATAGCACCCCAGCTCTGGTACTTAGTTGCCTTGAGCCGCCATACTCGACCTGCTGGCCCATGCTACGGCTTGAGCTGTTGCTGTGTTCAGATGGCCCCACCTTACTTTATGCGTGGCGAATACGTTTTTGTTTTTCTATATTTGTTACTTGAGAGTCTTTTTTTGTTTTTTGAGATGGAGTCTTGCTCTTTCATCTAGGCTGGAGTGCAGTGGCACAATCTCGGCTCACTGCAGCCTCCACCTCCCGGGTTCAAGTGATTCTCCTGCCTCAGCCTCCCGAGTAGCAGGGATTACAGGCAAGCGCCGTCACACCCGGCTAATTTTGTATTTTTCAGTAGAGACAGGGTTTCACCATGTTGGCCAGGCTGGTCTCAAACTCCTGACCTCAGGCGATCCGCCCACCTCAGCCTCCCATAGTGCTAGGATTACAGGTGTGAGCCACCACACTGGGCTTACTTGAGAGTCTTTTCTTAACTCTCCAAGTTGGAGTGAGGCAGGCCTCCTGTGTGCTTCCACAGGCCACCTGCCCACTCCAGTGTTGCCCACATCACGGCATGATGCATGCTGGACTGTAGTACTGATTGCCTGGACAGGGGCCTGGGGCCAGATCGGCCTGTTCCCCATTGTATTTCCAACATCTAGGAAGTCTATCAGAAGAAAACCAACTAACAAAACATTTTCAGTTAGATGAGTAGCTTATCTTTGAAGACAATATGATAACTTTAATTGAGCATAGTTTTGAGAGGAGGTAGGGGCGTAGGTAGGGTTCCAGGCCCCACTTTTCTGGAGGTCGGTGGCAGACGGCCGCTAACCACTGTGTCTCTGGAACGCACAGCTGCTGCCATGTCTGTGTTGGGCTTATGCATTCCACTCACAGCTTGGCGTGCTGAAGGAGCATGCATATTAAGCCTGCTGTTTTTTTTTTTTTAAACTAGTTTGGGGATACAAACAGAAGGTAAAATATCCTGATTATTTTGAGGCAGTTACGAAAAGGGCAAAGAAAGGATACAAAGTCGTAGAAACACCTGATGTTTATTTCAGCCCTTTACAGTTTCTGAAGCATGGACATGCCTGTCATCACATCAAGCCAGGAGCAGCTGTGAGGAATGGCGTGAAAGCCTGGACTCTGGGGCCTGGTGGGTGGCCCGGGTGCAGCCCTGCTGCTGCCCTTTAGTGACTGGTGATGTTGTTCGCCTCACTCCTGTTTTCTGATCTGTAAAATGAGGTTGATGGCAGGAGTGAATTGTAAACAAGGCATTTTATTAATAAAATATTTAGACCCTTCTTAAAATATAACAACTCTTATAGTGATTAACATGTTATGCTCTGTAAAAGTTTATTATAGACCATTCAAGCTAAAACAATATAGTTTGAAAGGATGCCGCGTCCACTTCACTTACAAACTACTACCAGTGTCAGTATAAAAAGCAAGATCTTACAACCGAAATCAAAAGGTCTAAAGTATGGTTATTTTTATGCCTTAGCGTCACCTCCAATTCTAACTGTGCTGGGCGAGACGGACCCTTCCATAGCCACTCCTTAGCCCTCAAGGGATGGGGCCTGCAGGAATGTGCTGTGAATAAGGCACCATTGGTCCTTTTAGCTCTGACGTCCTTTTCATTTGGAGAATTTATTTCTGAAGTTAAGGTTCAGCCTCCATCCCTCAAGGCTTCACCCACATCCTTTTGCCACCCCTGCTTCTGTACTAAAGTGTCCTTTAGTGTTGGAGAAATGGTTGTAAATGCAGAAAGGTTCTTGTATCAGTCCATTAGTTGCTGAAGAAAGAGCTACTTGTAGGGTGACAGGAGATGAAAAGAAAGGTAAAACTTGTAGACACTGTCCTCTGAAAGAAAAAAGGAAATTATTTTTGGTTTGTTTTTGAGATGGAGTCTTGCTCTGTCACCCAGGCTGGAGTGCAATGGCGTGATCTAGACCCACTGCAACCTCTGCTTCCCGGATTCAAGTGCTTTCCTGCCTCAGCCTCCCAAGTAGCTGAGATTACAGGCACACCGCTCCTGGCTAATTTTGTCTTTTTAATAGATATGGGGTCTCACCATGTTGGCCAGGCTGATCTCGAACTCCTGACCTTCAGTGATCCATGCATCCCAACCTCCTAGTATGCTGGATTACAGGCGTGAGCCACCACACCCAGCTGGGAAATGTTTTAAAACACTATTCGAAAACTGAATTTTGAAGTTGAGCCACACAGTGTGGTTGGTGGGGACCGTAAATCATTTTAGTATAAAGACACATGCACACGTGTGTTCATTGCAGCACTGTTTACAATAGCAAAGACCTGTAACCAACCTAAATGCCCATCAGTGATAGACTGGACAAGGAAAATGTGGCACATATACACCATGGAATACTATGCAGCCATAAAAAATGGTGAGTTAGTGTCCTTTGTAGGGGCATGGTTGAATCTGGAAACCATCATTCTCAGCAAACTGATACAAGAACAGAAAATCAAACACCACATGTTCTCACTCATAGGCGGGTGTTGAACAATGAGAACACATGGACACAGGGAGGGGAGCATCACACACTGGGGTCTGTTGGGGGGGACTAGGGGAGGGACAGTGGGAGGTAGGGAGGATGGAGAGGGATAACATGGGGAGAAATGCCAGATATAGGTGATGGGGGGATGGAGGCAGCAAACCATATTGCCATGTATGTACCTATGCAACAATCCTGCACGATCTGCACATGTACCCCAGAACCTAAAGTACAATTAAAAAAAATATATATATATATGTGTGTGTGTGTGTGTGTGTATGTGTATATATATATATGTGTGTATATATATATATATATATATAAAGTTTCCTGTAGAAGCTTGGAAAGGGTGGCCCGCGAAGGAAGCTTCTGTAGAAATGGAGCCATCAGGTGGTACTGTGCAGTGGTCGCAGTCGTGTGGGAGGGGGAGCAGTAACTTTTGCTGTCCCTGTACACATTTGCCCAACTGCTGAGAAAGGCCTTTGTGACTTGGCCTCCATCAAGTGTGCCTTATGACAGATACCTGTATCTTAACGGTATACGTGGAACTGGCAGCCACAGAGATAAAGCTTGTGTCTACAGCCTTTTGTCAACACCCATCTTCTTCTGGTGGTGTC
Organism: Cacajao melanocephalus; assembly: GCA_963573385.1. Lineage (NCBI taxonomy): Eukaryota > Metazoa > Chordata > Mammalia > Primates > Pitheciidae > Cacajao > Cacajao melanocephalus. The sequence goes on along the minus strand of CAUYLG010055816.1, from coordinate 23,231 downwards.
TGTCTGCCAGTGGTGATGTGTCTGCATTTCAGCAAGATGGTGTGTCACTGCCTCCCCCAAACCAGGGGCCTACCCACTTCCTCATTCTCCCATTCATCTCTACACATGGGGGTCATACTTATGCTAGTCAGTGAAGAAATGGGAACTGAATTTATGTTAATTTGTTCGTGTTTTTCTACCTTGAAACCAACTTCCAGCAGCATTAGGTGACTAGGTAAGTCCACGCGCTGCGGTTTCTTTACTGTGTGTTCTTGGGGAGGTTGCTTGACTTCCCCTGAGTCTCCGTTTCTGCATCTTTAAATGGAGAGAATAATGGTTCTTAGCTTCTAGGATGTCTGTGAAGACTCAGTGAGCTAACCCTGGTAAAGAACTTAGCTCAGGGCTCCCTCAGTGTTAGCTCTGAGGGGTATGATAATGAAATTTATGAGTGAGCATTGGCACTAAATATATCGACAATCACTTGAGCTGCCATTCGGACTGGTAATACCAAGCAAGGAAGTTGAGGGAAGTCGTGTGTCCCTGTAACACATCTCAGCAGACAGGGATCTTAAGCTGGGTTTTGGGCAAGGCGAATTAATGGATGCTTTCCTGAGGATTTATTTCCAGCGTGATGTACAAATGGCCGTGGGAGTTGAGGCTGTAATGGATCTTGTGTTTAAGGCTTCCACTGTCACGGCTCAGCGGAGCCCTCCCTTGGCCCGCCCCTCAGATTGCTGCCTCTGGCTCCGAGCGTGACTGCATCTCTCGGCCCCATCACCTGCCAGCTCCGAGCTGGTGGCTGTGAGGCGCAGCCTTGGCATTGCTGGCAGCTTGGTCTTAGGAGAAGCTAGGCACTAGAGCTTGCCAGCACAATTTGTACTTTGATTAATTTATTTAATCTAACTATCTTGTGTCAACCTGAGAGGATCATTATGCACAAATTACTGTTGAAACTTGAAGCTGGCCTCCTTTTCACTAAGCCCCAGGCTGGTCTGCAGCGCTCCACCAGAGTCTTTCTGAGGGGGATTCTGTTCCTCTTGCCTTCTCTGAGATAGCAGACTTTCTCCAAAGTTCGAGTTAGAAGCTTTTAAGAAAAGGCGAGTACTTGTTGGGATTCTGGTCCCGTATGTTGTGTCTCCCTTGCAGAGAACTGTCCCCTTTTATCTTTGTATGTGAGTTAAATTTCATTTTTCCTCTAAGTAGTGTGGGTCTGTAGCCGACTGCTGCTGCTGCTTCTTTCAAGTCAAGTGGGATTTTCAGAATCCTGAGTGGGCTTAAAAGTTCCTTCAGGGATGGGAAGGAGATATGCAAGGGGGGAAGGGTGATACTCACCAAATCGCTTCTGTTTTATTGAATGTAAGGTGGCACAAAGTATAAGATGCTTCATTCTTCTTTGTAGCACTGAGAAAGATAAAGTACTGCCATAGATAATTTTCAGACACAGTGATCATAAGATGCATCATTATTTCAGGTTTAGAATAAGTGCAATGTGATATGTTGATAATGGGGCTGGTTATAAAATCCTTAGCTTTTGATACAGTTTCACTAAAGTTGTAGAGATGTGGATTTGGAGGGCCCAGACATTTGTGTCATCCAGTGACCTTCACATGTCCTTCTATAGTAGTCCGTTCTCAAAACTCCTATGAAGAAATACCTGAGATTAGGTAATTTATGAAGAGAAGAGGTTTAATTGACTCACAGCGCCACATGGCTGGGAAAGCCTCAAGAAACTTACAATCGCAGTGGAACGGGGAGCAAACACATCCTTCTTCACATGGTGGCACGAGAGAGAAGTGCTGAGCAAAGGGGGAAAAGCCCCTTATAATACCATCAGATCTTGTAAGAACAAACTCACTGTCATGAGAACGGCATAGGGATAACCACCCCATGATTCAATTACTTCCCACTGGATCCCTCCCACGAGATGTGGGGATTATGGGAACTACGATTCAAGATGAGATTGGGTGGGGGCACAGCCAAACTGTGCCACCTTCCAAGTTGCTATAAAAAAAAAAAAGAGTAATATACCTGTCTCTCTCAGAGGTAGGAAGAGGGAGACGAGTATCCCTAGATCATGTACAAAAAGATTGGGAAAATCATGTTATGTCGTGCTTTTTATGTATGACTTTTAGATGATCACATTTTACATATTTTCACTCAGCTTAAAGTTTTTACTTAAAAATTGGTGGCCAAGCCTCATATAATTCTTAATGTTAAAAAAATAGGATTATCACTTGACAATTTTTTTTTCCTTGAGGATAGCACATTCCACTGTGTTAATTTATTTCATTTTTTAGAGATGAGGTTTTACTATATTTCCCAGGTTAGATTCAAACTCCTGGGCTCCAGTGGTCCCCCCACCTCATTCTCCCAAGTAACTGGGATTGTTGGCACATGTCATGGCACCGGGCTCCGTTCACTGGGCGCCACAGTCCTGATGGCTCCTTTGTTGTCATCAGGGAGGGCTGAGGAAATAGAGGGAGCACTGACAATTTGGGAGTCTCGAAGAAAGATAAACTCAGGAGGTCTTTTCACTTTCATGAGTAATGTTTGGGAACTCACCTGTTAGGAAATCCAAGGTACAGGCAGAATTTTCCAGTCACTCCCTAGGTGAGTATCTGGGAAACTGAATCAATTGCCACTTATATTTATCCTACACTTATATTTATCCTACATCCACTTATATTTATCCTACAGCAAATGAAGTGTAAAGAGGTTCCACCAAGTTATTCCTGATTGTTTCAGTCTGGAAACTAGCTGCAGATGCAAGAGAATATTTAAACACCATCTGGATGTGACCTGTGGCCCAGCTCTGTTCCCTCTTGAAGGCACACCGGCCACTGGCCTCCCTTTGCTGGTGCTGTCTCCTGTGTGATTTCCCCCATAGAAATAACTGACTCACAGCAGACCACAGCCCAGGTTCTATCCGTGATCTCATTTGGTCCCCAGTGACTTGTGAATCTAGACTAGATTGGTTTGCTAGATGAGGACGCTAAGTCTCAGGGAGGACATACGCCTTGCCTGAAACCAAATAGCTCTGCTTGGTCAGCGCTGTAGATCATCCTGTTTGGTGGGACTGGCTGAGGATTACCTCAGGTGGTACGTACGCTTCTGCCTTTGTGTAGGCTCTTGTGATTAAAAGGAAAAGATTCACTTGAGTTCATGTGAGCAAAAAGGAGGCATTATTTGGGTGTTTTGTGGAAACAGAGGGCAAATAATATTGCATGGGCCTGGCACCAAGGGCTAGAGCAACTCCTCTGGGAGTCTTGGTTCTGTGGGACCCCATGGTCCCTTGTCTCTGCTTCCTCATGAGTCTCTATCAGGCTTTGCTGTCTGCAGATGGGTGTACTTGTCAGGGCACTATGGCCTCATGGCCTCTGAGTTTACATGACCTCAGCATCGGTGAGCCATAGGAGCTAAATGAAGAATCTTTAGTTCCATTTTTTGAGAGAGAATCTGGAGCCAGCTATTTGTTCTGGTCCACTGAATGTGTCCATGGAGTTGGGGTGGACAGTTCTGAGAGAGAGGGGTCCTGCTGAACTAGACCTGAGCCATCCTCTGTGAGGTGTGAGTCCTCTGTCGTGGTGTCCATACCTTCCCTCATCTGTGAAAGTCAGGAAGCTGCTTTTCTCAAATAACTCATACAGGTTGAGTATCCCTTTTTCAAAATGCTTGGGACCAGAGGCTTTTCAGATTTTGCGTATTTGCATTACACTTACCAGTTGAGTATCCTGAATCCAAAAATCTGAAATCCAAAATGTTCCAGTGTTCATTTCCTTTGAATATTATGTGGGTTCTAAAAACATTTTGGATTTTGAGATTTGGGATGCTCAACTTGTACCTGCTTGGAAGTTGGTGGTGTTTTCACCCAGTGATTCTCATTTGATCGTTGGGTGGTGGTGGGGGCTGGCTACTGTGTAGCTATTTACTAGGGCATCGGCCTTATACGTTTGAAGTTTGCTGCTTCTCTTCCCTGCCATGACTGCATCAGCTAGAACTCTGCTAAGAGTTGGAAAGAGGATTAATCTTTGTGTTCCTCGCGTGAGCAGTGTCTGCTGTAGAACTAATAATGAGGTCTAAAAAATGCTAGTGTTTGTCCCACTTAATGAAGTCACCATAATGAAGGCATGAAATAAGCAATATGCCGTATTTTGGTGGAAATGTGAGCAAATGTTATGCCTGTTATATTTGAGGATAAAATTGCAGTTTTAGGTGCACTGCAGTGTGACATGATGACTAAGCACACGAGCCCTGTCTGATGATGCCAAGTTCAGACCCTGCTTTTACTACTGCCTTCCAGGCTGTCCTAGGGGCGAATTAATCTCCTTTTGCTTCCTAATCTGAAAAATGGGCCTAAGCATGGCGGCTGCCTCTGTAGGGTGTTGTAAGGCTTCAATAAATTAAATCCCCTGAAGTACTTAAAGTGGTGTCTGGCACATCGTAAGGACTCAATACATGGCAACTTTTCTTAGCGTGGTTAATCATAACAATTGGACTGTGGTGAAAGTTTGACTGAAATGAGGCTTTTGTGTTATCTGTAGATTTAATGGTCTCGGCTGCTCTCTTGGTTCCAGTGAATGGATGGATAATGGGGAGTCGTCTCAATACTGATATTAGTCCAGATGCTTTACCTATCCTAATGTTTAGTCTTAGAGGTGGCTTATTAGTGCTATGAGTGAGTATAAGGCATCTTAATAGCAGATTTCATTTGTGGTTTGCAGTATGAGTTGACCCACATCTAAATCTTCCTCGATCTAATCGTTGCTATCCTGTTTGATCTTGTAAATATTAATTTAGTCTGGTTGTTCATGTGGTTTTCAATGGTCCCAAGGTTAATTACTGTATTTTGTTTATAAAGTACTCATAGATGGCTAGGCTTATTGTGGAGGACTTACAAAACTCCATCTGGGTTTAGGGCTGCACACTTGCAATCAAACTTGGTGAGCGTTAATGAAAAAGAATTTCCAGTTCCTTATAGATTCAGTTTGGGAGATCCCTTGTTTCAGGAAATATTGGGGGCATAACTATTTTGTACCTTTTCCTATTTCTTGACAGAAATGAGGAATACCGAATCCTGTCTCCTGAGAATGCCGGGGGAGCCCCAGCGTGGTCATTTAGGAAATGTTTCTTGAGGGCCCACTATGTGTAGGGCTGTATGCTCAACTGAAGGCCCTGCCTTCACAGCGCTTCCAGGGCAGTGAGGGGGACGGCAAGGAAGCAGATCCACCGGGTACAGGGCAGGAGGGAGCAGTGAGGCTCGGAAGGTCAATGGTCAAGCCTTCTGAGAGGCTTGAGGAGGAGGCAGCACTGGTGAGGGTGACCTAAAGAAGACGAGGGAGAGCGTTGGCCTGCCCCAAGGAGTGTCTGCTTCCGGCAAGCAGACGTGGAGCAGTAGGGAGGAGGGCAGGAGAATATTCCAGGTGGAAAGGACAGTTTGAACAAAGGTAAACAAAACAACTAGGTTCCTAAATGTCTTAATCTAAGAAATAAGATTTGCAGGTGTGTTAGGCTGTTCTTAGGTTGCTATAAAGAAATAGCCGAGGCTGGGTAATTTATAAAGAAAAGAAGTAGCCGGGCGTGATGGCTCATGCCTGTAACCTTAGCACTTTGAGAGGCCAAGGCCGGCAGATCTCTTGATCCCAGGAGTTTGAGACCTGACAACATGGCAAAACTCCATCTCTACAAACAGTACCAAAAGAGTGAGCTGAGTGTGGTCACGCACCTGTAGTCCCAGCTGCTTGGAAGGTGGGAGAATGGCTTGAGACCAGGAAGTGGAAATTGCAGTGTGTGGAAATCCTGCCACTGCACTGTAGCCTGGGTCATAGTGTGGGAATCCCACCACTGCACTCCAGCCTGAGTAACAGTGAGGAAATCTCATCACAGCACTCAAGCCTGGGTAACAGCGGGAAATCCCGCCACTGCCCTGCAGCCTGGGTAACAGCGCGGGAATCCTGCACTGCACTGCAGCCTGTGTAATAGCGTGGGAATCCTGCCACTGCACTGCAGCCTGTGTAATAGCGTGGGAATCCTGCACTGCACTGCAGCCTGTGTAATAGCGTGGGAATCCTGCCACTGCACTGCAGCCTGTGTAATAGCGTGGGAATCCTGCCACTGCACTGCAGCCTGTGTAATAGCGTGGGAATCCTGCACTGCACTGCAGCCTGTGTAATAGCGTGGGAATCTTGCCACTGCACTGCAGCCTGTGTAATAGCGTGGGAATCCTGCACTGCACTGCAGCCTGTGTAATAGCGTGGGAATCCTGCCACTGCACTGCAGTCCGGGTAACGGTGTGGGAATCCCGCCATGGCGCTGCAGGCTGCATAATAGAGTGAGACTGTGTCCCAAAGAAAAGAAAAGAAAAGGAAAGAAAAGAGATTTAATTGTTTCACCTTTCTGCAGGCTGCACAAGCATGGTCGGGCATCTGCTGGGCTTCTGGGGACGCCTCAGGGAGCTTTTACTCTTGGGAAAAGTGAAGTGAGAGCAGGCACCTCACACGGCCAGAGCAGGAGCAAGGGGAGGAAGGGGTGGTTTTTTTCCCTTACCATGTTTTCTTGGCAGCCAGCCTAACTCACAGGGGTGTGAGCAGCCCTTTCATGGGAACCTTAAGGAGCACACTCATAAAGAATGGAAGGTGGATTAACAGATGATTGGATAAAGAAGGTGTGGTGTATGCACATCATGGAATACTACTCATTCATGAAAAATGAAATGATGTTTTTTACAGCAGCGTGGATGGAACTGGAGGTTATCAAGTGAAATAACTCAGAAGCAGAAGGTCAAGTACCACATGTTCTCACCTGTTAATTGGGAGCTAAATAATCTGTACACATGGACATAGAGAGTGGAATAACAGACAATTGACGACGGGGAAAGGTGGGAAAGTGGGAGGGGTGGGAGGGAGGAGAAATTGCCTAATGGGGACAATGTATACTATTCAGGTGATGGTTACACCGAAAGCACTATTTTTTTTTTAAAAAAAAGAGAGAGAATGGAACAGACAGGTAATTTCAGCTGACTTGGAATGTGGTGTGGAGACTCTCACTCCACCTGTGTTTGGTTGGGCTTTGCTGCAGAGAGATTTTTTTCCATGTGTATGTATTTAAGTCTTAGCTTTGAAATGTGACCTCTACAAAGAGTTATTGGGCTTTATCCTGATAGCTGTTACATACTTCAAAAACCTACATATTGTGTAACTACCAGATCGCTACTGCGTGGATTTAACCTTCATTATTCAACCTCAGAATAGGGACTGTTGGCAGATTAAATGTCTACTCTTGTCCACAGTGTTTTGATTTTGCTTCTGAAGCAGAAGTTTGTAGACAAATAACTGACCCCTCTTAAAGGAAATGTACAAGAGTGAAGTTGTCTTGAGGCGACCTCGTCAGAGCCGGGAGACCCAGGGCCTGCTGGTGCTGTTCTTCCCCTTGGTGTTCCCTTTCTGTGTCGCCATCCATCTCTGCTTGTCAGAGCTGCACTGCTGCCCACCCCTGTCTTACAAAATCTCATGCTGGGGCTGGATGAAGCAAGTCACAGATTGAATGGGAGCCATGTTATTTTCCTCTGTTGCCCTTTTACCTGGAGGACAGTTGTTTTGTTGTATTCATCTTTTGATCAGCTATCATAAGCTAAACGCTCTCATCGTAGTTAAAATGGCAAGGAAAGGGACCCGCTTTGGCACCTCAGTCTTCTTCATTGGGTTTCTTCTGATTTTAATGTCATAGTGACATATTTTCTGGCATCAGGGCAGTGCTCGCCAGTAGACCTTTATGTGGTGGTGGAAATGTTCTATATCCACATTATCCCACGTGATAGACACTAGCCACATGTAACTGTTGAGCGCTTGAAATGTGGCTAGTGTTGCCGAGGAAATAAGTTTTTTATTTTACTTAATTTTAATTAAATTTAAATTAAATAGCCATCCGTGGTCAGTGGGTACTATGTTGGACAACACGGATCTGGAGGCTAGAGGCGCCTTGGGCTGTGTAGATCAGTGCCAACCCCCTGCTTTACTTCCCTGTGCATATTTTCACAGTCTTTATGTCTAGCTAAGAAGGGACGGGGGATGGGATAGGGCTTTGAAAAGCATCAGCTCTAGTGACGGGGCGAGAAAGCAGAGCCTCTGAGACAGGGAGCCTCGGACTCTGTGGCTAAGACAAGCCCTCTTTTTCCCCAACGTAGTTAGATTTTAGAACAAAGTACATTTGGCATTTGGGTTAATCCTTCCAGAAATCCATGTACCAGCTAGCTGTAATTCTACCCCTTTCTTTCCCACTCAGGAAAGCTTACTGGAATGCAAATGAGTGGCAGAAATGTTATTAGGGATAACCTTGAATCTGATTTAATTTATCAGTAAATAGTTGACAATCTCATGTACTTTAGCTGTTATCGGGAACATGTTATTTGGGACGCATCTTGTAATTGATTACAAAAACTACTGTGTCTTGACACTTCATTTGGAAAAGGATGGATCAATTAGAACATTCGCCGCAGCATGTGGGGGTGAATGTGCAGTTGTATAGGTGTATGTGTTGAGCCTGGGGTTTCCTGGACAAGTAATGATTGGAGAAACACGAATAAGGCCATCATTGAGTCTTTTCAGTCATCCAGTAGTTACTGAGTGCCACTCAAATGCTGAGATGTTGACAACATAGCAATGAAAACGTCAAAGTCTCTCAGCCCTCACCCTCCCTCATGGAGTTTACATTCTGCCGGGGAGACAAGACTATAAAAGTAATGACAGGTGGTGATAAATCATGCAGGATAAGGGCTACGGAAAGACTGGGGCGAGTCCCTTTGATGGGGTTGTGGGCAGGCCTGTGTGAAGAGCAGAGTCTGAACAGGGGCCTGCATGTGGTACCTGGAGAGAGGCTTCCAGCAGAGGAAACGGAAGTCCAGCCTTGGAGAGTCTTTGGAAGGCATTCTGCTGCAGTTGAAGCTGTTAGTATTTCTTGCTGCCACAAAAGATGCTCTTGATATCTATAACTCATTAATTTCCCACTCTTTTCCCTGTGAACATAATCGGGCCTGGACCCTGTCTTTTACAGAGCGACTATCTTCGTTGGGCAGCTTCAGCCAAAATCAGGTTGTTAATTGCCCCCTGCGGTGGGCTGACTTCCCACAGGCTGTGTCAGCATCTTCAGTGGTGATCCCGTGGGCAAGCATCCTCCTTAGCCTGGCACCCGGACTGCCCCTCATCCCCCATCTGAGGCCCTGCATGTTGCCTTCTTTAGTCAGACTGTTCCACTTTCTGTCCTTGGAATGTAGCTTGTACTTTTCAGATTACCCTTTTGTTCATGTGGGGCTTCTTTTCTGAAACACACTTTTCTCCTCAGTTCTTCCCTGATCCTTCCCATCCTTAAAGGCCTGCTTACTGTCCCTTCTCCTGGACACTTGCCCACACCTACCCAGCTTTGGTGGCCAGAACCCTTATTTCCTGATTTGTGGTGGGGGATTGTTTGTATTACATCACTAGCAGTGCCCTGATATTTGTTGAGTTGGTAATAAATATAATCAAGCTCATCCCACAGGGTAAGACATGTTTTATTTCTCCAATTTCTTGGCCTTGAACTCAAAGACTCTTTATAGTGTTAGGTTTGAGCAAAACACAAAGAACAGAAAATGTAATTTAAAATAGTGTAAAACATACAGAGACACAGTCCAATTCTGAATTCTTTAGAAGAAAGTTTACCTTTTTTGGGTTTCTTTGGATTTCCCCCATTTCTCTTTGGCAGTGTTTTCAGTTTCCTCCTATTTCTGAGAACTGCGTATGTGGTTCGGATGATGTAGGGTTCTGGGAGCCAGTCTTGCTGACTGTTGGTGGGCCAGAGATGAAGCACGCAGCTGTGGAGTGCTCACATTGCTTTGTTTTGTTCTCAGCCCTTTCTGGTTGGACTGTCCTGTCCAGGCCCAAGTTCTCTATGATTCTCTATGCTAGTTTCCTGGCTGGGTTGACTGTACCCTGCTGGACATTCACAAGACCTTGCTGGGAGGAGTGTGGCATCCGTGCTGGCTGTCTTCCTGCTCCTGGTCTGCTGCCTCCCCACTGGGCTCTAGAAGGACCACTTCACTGCTGCTCTCCCTTTGGCTCCAGTTCGAGCACATGCTTGCAGCAGCTCATCTCAGGAATATTGAAGTTTCTCCTTGATTTTCCCACAGTCTGCAGAGCCTGATTTAGGGCCGCACCAGGATTAAGTGAGATTACCAGCATCTTCTCTCCATCTCTCTTGTGTATCTTGTATGAATGTGTCCTAATAACTATTGATATCAAGTTCATCCCTCCAGAAGCCAAGACCGACCTTTAGTGTCCTGCTGAGGCTGCAGTTTTCTGATGTGTTTTTCTTGCAAGTAAAATCAATGGAGATGAATCTCAGTAACTTTTCCTGCACAATGAGGTGGTTAGGCTCTGCTGCCATGCTGGGCTCCTCCCTCTACGCTCTGCGCTGTCTTGTCTTGTGCAAGGTTGTTTCACCAAAATTGATTGGTTGCTCCACTACTCTTAAAGGTCATGCTTAATCACATTTCAGGAAGATTGAAGAAGATTCCAAATTGCCCAAGTTCCGTAGTTGACTTTGTGTTCTCCTTTGGTGCTATTTGCTTTTAATAGAACATCTCTAATTACTAAGCAGTTATACCTGTGCTTAAAGGGCAAAAACACAGGGTGCATTTCTTATCCTGAAAATTGGTCACAGCCAGTTGTCTGTGGTTTAGAAATGGTCTGTTTTGCCCATGGAAGTCCTAACATGAATGGCATGACACCCCAGCATGCTGCCGGAGCCCTGCCCGCCACCCCTGTGACGCAGGTGTCGGATGAAGGACGGGCTGTGGCCACAGAGTGGGTTTGGCCTATCCAAGAGTTGATGAACCAAGCTGATGGGTCCGGAGGGGCTCTGCTGTTGGCCTTTCATGTTAAGCATGGGGCTGTAGAACAGATGGAAGGGAAGGGGCCTCCTTGACAGTTTGGGAGGGTGGGGACCTTTAAGTGACGATGAATCAAAAGAACAGTTTAGTTACTAGTGGCGTTCTGTGTGACAGCTTGACATTCTGTAATTGTCCACAGAGACCAAACTACTTTGGAATGGTGTTTTCGCAAATGTGTCATATTAATTTTTTTCCCTAATAAGGAGGAATGGTCTGATTTGAAAGTTCTGACTAATTTCACATTATTTATTAACTATCAGCTGTAGGAATGGTTTTCCTCTCCATAGTGGTTGACTGGAGGCCTGGAAGCGAGCAATCAAGATTCCTGCATTCAAGAAACATTTTTTTTTTCCATTCCTGAGAGAAAAATTTTGACTAGAAAATCCATAACATGACTTAGTATCCCAAGAGGTAATGTCAAGGATGTTTGCAAGATAGAAGAAAAATTGTTATTTTGTAGGGGATGGTTAATTCTTGTTTTCAGAGTAATATGTGCTCATTATCCCAACCTGAAAAACAGAAAAGCAGAAAGAAGTCAGAAGTTATCTATAATCTCACCTCCTAACCCATTTATGCCTGAGGTCGTAGTTTTTTGTATTTTTGCAATCAGACCTTGGCAATGATCTACAGCAGTAGGATATAAATAACTCCCACATGCTTAGTGTTCCAATAATGGAACACTAGGCATAAATAGGTTTTAAACACCATCAGCATTTTTATACCTCCTTCTAGCCTTTTTTTCTAGGTAAATGTTTTCATTTTTAGCTTTGTTTTGTGTTCATTCTTTATATGCAATGAACCCTAACCTCACCCTGTCCCACTACAGCCTATGGATTTTTTATGATATTATATGATAATGTTATATAGTATTCAGAAAATTTTGGTTTTAAAAACTATAATATTGTATTCAGGGTATGGACCATCATTTCCCATACCATTTTCTTGTTGTTGGAAATTTTGTTTACCACTGATACAAATATTGATGGCATAAATATCTTTTGCTTAAAAGTATTTCCTAAAGATAGAGTCTTGGAAGAATTATTGGGTCAAAGAGTATGGATTTTTTTTTTTTTTCAGGATTTGGACAAGCTTTATTACAAAACTGTAGGTCATCATTTGAGCCACTGTAAAGTGCCAAGTAGACTAAGACATGTGTATCTGTTTGTTGCCAAGCAGTTTGGCCTGAAACTATAACTACCTGTATATGGATGGTTCTTTTCTGACACTTTGCAGATGGGCCCCCACCTGTATTTGGTAGTCTTTCTCATGGTTATTGATCTCTTATGTCCTTTACTCTTACTCCTCCTCCCCTAATCTCATACTCTGTCTCTAACTGTCTTTGTCACTCAATACATGTTCACATTCTACCTGGTTATTTTCTCTCTGGGTAATACTGAACCGAGGTGCAAAGCTGTAAAGGCAGAGAGATCCTTGAAGCAAGTACAATCTTAAAGATATATACATATATATATATATAATCTGTTACATACATATCTTTAAGATTGCACGTATATACACACACATACACATATGCTCTCTAGGGTGAATCTTATGCATGTGCAGTTTCAGGATGAAGTCAGCAGTTCATCAACTTTATGAGGTTACTTTTCCAAATACCTCTTTTTTCTGTGATCTCTCTTATACTTTTCTGGAGGCTCTCCTTTTGGTTCCCTGGCTGGAAAACTGGGCCTTTATTTGCCATGCGCTGCTGGGTACTTCACAGTTGCATTTGGGACAAAACAGTAGCAGGGCAGAGATAGAATAAAAGCAAGGGTTGTATGTGTGTGTCTGTGCATGTGTGCAGGAGACAGATTCCTTCATTCTGTTGGGACTACTGCTCCTTTGATTGGGAAGGAAGTGTCCCTACCCTCAACATTATAGGCCCTTCCGGGTTCCTCTTGCAGCTGCGAATGCTGGTGTCATCACTGCTACCATTGCTCGGGGGCTGGGACATGAGAGGATGGAGAGAAGGGAAAAGCCCCTCAGGTGATCTCACCCACTGCTATTTACTTTTCATAGTCCTCAAATAACTGCTCCATATATTCTGTTCAGCTTTTATAGCTGCATTCAGTGGAAAGTCAGGGTGGAAAGTACTCCCTTTGTCTTACTGGCATCTGGAACAAGGTATGAATTTTTTTTAAAGACTCTTGGTAACTGTTACCAAATTGCTTTCCAAAATAACTGTACCAGTTTATATTTTATAGCAATATTAGTTGGCCTGTTCCAGTATACTTTTATGAGCATTAGAAAAAATTGTCAAAACACTCAAAACAAAATAACAAAATAAAAATACTTTCATCTTCGCTTAGTTGATAAGTGAACTACTGCAGCTTACTATGTTAGTTTATTTCCTTAATTAGTAGTGTGGTTGAACTTTGCCTTTATATTTGTTACCTTAATGTACCCCTTTTCTTTTCTGTTATTGTCAGTTCTGATCTATTGGCTATTAATTTGCTAAATTTAGTCTTCATATTTATACATGGTAATTTTTAACTATAAAATAACATAAACCTCTGAAAATATCACAGGGCTAGTATGGGAGCTCTGTATTTCCAGGGACCAAGGTTCCATTATCTTATTGCTTTGTCACATGTAACTTTTATTCCCAAGTTGTCCAGTATGGCTGCTGGAGCTCCAGCCATCACACTCTTATTCCTAGCAGCAACCTGGAGGAAGTAGTGAAGACAAAGGAACCAAGAACACTCATGAGCTTTAAGGAGGTTTCCCAGAACCCACAGATAACATTTTGTTCACTTCTTATTGGTCAGAACTTAGACACTTGGCTGTACCTTGCTGCAAGGGTTGTTGAAAAACAGAGTGTTTTAGCTGGGCAGCAAAGAATCCTGTTTAAAAAAATGGAATTCTGTAACTCAAAAAGTGATGGAGATTAAATACTGACATGCAGTTAGAAGTGGCTGCCATGGTGTTAGTTTCTTTGGAATTATATCTATTTGTTGTAAAACAAGCAAACAAACACAATAGAGGTCTAAAAAGTCAAAAGTGAATGGCTGGGATGGGATTTCCTCCCTCTCATGTCCCTTTACCACTCAAATATAACCACTGCTAATGGCTGGCAAATAGTGTTTTAGGACCTTTTATTATGCATGTAAAAGGTGTGTGTGTATAATTTCCTCTTCCTAGACATTATCTTAGAGTTTTCTTTCATTCAATAATATCTCATACATACAAATCATATGTATGTACACCATACATACAATATTCTATTATATGAATGTACTGTAATTTACTTAACATTTCTTATATCTATAGACATGTTGCCTAGTTATTTTACACTCACAAATATGCCTTGAGTATCTATCTTGGCATACTTGGTACATTTATTTGTCATTACTTTCTTTAAAACTATTAATTTTAAACTTTTTTGTTTTTGAAAGTATCTCCCCAATTTGTTGTCTGCCTTACATTTTATTATATTTTCTTTTTCTAAACATAAAAATTTTAAATTTTATAGCCAAATCTGTTGGTCTTTTTCTTTTCACCTTTCTGTCTCTTTTAAACTTAGTAGTTGTGAGACGTTCACATCTTTTTTTCCTTCCATGTTTTTCTGTGATTTCATTTCATACTTTTAACGCTAATTGATCTAAAATTACTTTTGGTGTATGGTATGAAGTAGCACTCCAAATTAAAACTTTTTCCTGTTTTTAATGTATTTCCACTTAAGTAAATTTCATTTTTGACTTCTTAATGATAAACTTCTCATTAAATGAAAACTGACCAGAAATGGAAAAAAAAAAAAAATAGAGTGTCTTCATTTGATTGGCTTCTGTAGGTGATATTCCAGCCATGGAATTTGCTAGTAAAATGTGGACTGCTTTTGATCATTTAAGCAGATACAGGATTGTCCTTCAGAGGTGAGATCAGCAAATCCAACTGCAAAGCGTTAATGATAAACAAAGTTGGCTTACCAACTGAAAATCTGGTGCAGTGGGTGGCCTGGCTGCCAGTAGAACACCTGCCCGGGGAACAGGTGAAGTCGGCCTTGTCTTCACCCTGTGTTCGTGTTGCCCCTCAGGACAGACCATCTCATGGTTATTCTCTCCATCTCCGTCTACTCTTCCCTCTCCCTCTGGGAGTTTCTGATGCAAGACCATTGAAAAAGTGCTGGGGGTGAGAAGTAAGAAGAGTAATAGAAAGAACATTTGTCATGCATTTATAAATCAGCAAATGCTGTGCAAGGTGCTTGATAGGATTGCTGAGCTTAGAAGCAACTCTGTGACATATGCATTATTGTTCCTCCTTTAACGAGGAGGAAACAGCCTAGAGAATTAGGTGGCCTGTGCTGGGTTTCTCAGCTACCAGCCAGTGGAGCCAGGCTTCTGTCTGCTTCCAAACTTTAGAGTACTTCTCCCTTCCTTCCCTCCTTCCCTCCGTGTTTCTTTTCCATCTATCGTTTGTGCCTCTGTGACTTGTTTTCTTCTTTTTCTTTGTTATCTCATGAGGGACTTTAAAAAACGTCTCAAATTATCAAAGTAACAAATTTATTATAGAAATTTTGGAGAATATAGCAAAGATCAGCAAGAGGACGTCTCCGCCAGTTGCCACACTCGACCACGGTGTGTGAGTCTCATTTCCCTTCACGGCTTGTCAGCACTGGGTGTGGAGATGACAAGACAGCCTTTGCCAGTTGCCCTGTCGTCTTTTTCACATTCCAAGTTCATGCCATTGCCCTTTCTGTAGTTGCCTGGCGTGGCATTTTTTTCTTATTGATATCCACGCTCCTTCCACTTCCGCTATACTGCAGAGCTTCAGTTCTTTTGCTTTAAGAACCTTTATCCTGGATCATACATTCCATTACCATTAGAATTCCTTATTAAATCTGTTAATGTAAGTTTTGATTGAAAATTCTTTTTTTCAGTGTACACTTTTCTGATAGCATATATTTTCATTTAATCTTCATAATAGTGGAATTAGAAGGGTTTTTTCTTTTTTAAATTATGAAAGATTTTATGTATGAAACTATATATGTCATATATGTGAAATGCAGCTGTTGGATAAATGCTCCTGTACCTGCTCTCAGCTCATGAAACACAGCAGGCGGCAGTTCCTGCACATGTCTTCTGAGCCCCTCCTCATTCTCCCTCTCTCCTTCTAGTTCCTCCAGTATACCCTACCTGACTGAATTTTGAGTTTATTATTTCCTGAAGAGGGACATCTTTATCTCCCCCCACCCCCTTAAAAAAAAAAAATAGAAGCCTTAAAAGGTCAAGTAAGTTGCCCAGGGTCTGGCAGTGAAAATAACTGTGTTACTAGCACCCAAATGTTGGACTTCTAGTATAAGTGTTACTTTTTCTTTCTGTTTTGAAACACTGTAATACCTCCTCATTTTGTTGATAGTATTATGTATTCTTTGACCCTCACCTTATGTAGATTTAACTATGTAGGTTTTAACTATATAGATTTCTGAAGAGTTAAATTTCAATTTTTGGAAGTAGTGCTCTTAGGACTGAGACTTTTACATTTGCCTACTCTAGATGTTACTAGAAAACTTACCTTGCTCCTCAGAACGAAAGTACTGATGGTCTATGGGATATCTGTGTATTAGCCTCTCTAATTTGTTCCCATAGCTAGAGATGGCCAAGGTAATGTACACATGATTAATGAGTACATGATCGCCCCTTTTATACAATCAATACCATGGTTCCAAATGAATAAACATATGTTGAAAGATGGCTAGCCTTTCAAAAAGTCAAATGCTGGGGATTTTCCACTGCATCTAGTTCAGCTTTTGCTAATTTTTATAACTCATATCAACATTCAGGTCACAGTTGTGGATTAAAAGTGAAGCCCGGTGAAATAAGATCTATCTTGCAATAGTGGCGTGTGCATCAGGGTCCACTCACAGATCTAAGATTCCAGCATCAGAAATGCTTAGTGTTCATCTTGGCATTTGCTTCAGTGCTGACTCACGCTGAATGCAGATTGTGGCCACCAGACTGTGGATAAAGGAGGGGCAGGAATTGTGGGATCTTCAGCCCAGAGGTCCGTGGGCAGTATGGCACTGTGGTTATGAGCGCAGATGCTAAAGTCTCATACCTCTTGGTGAGCCCTCTTGCCGTGTGACCTGCAGCCAGTGACTTTACCTCGTGGAGCCTGTTTTCTCATCTGTAAAATGGGGACAACATCAGCATACACACTCTTGTGCATAATGAGTTTAAACAATGTATACACAGAGTATACATGAGATTGTTTCTGTGAAACCCTTTTCTCGGTGCCTGGCACACGGCGTGCATTAATAACTGTAGTTACTAACAGTCATGATGGCCGTCGTCGTCATTGTTGTCAACCTTAAGGCAGCCTCCTCATTTGTAGAGGAGGAAACTGAGTCCCAGATCCTGTGGCCACTCAGCAGGCGAGCTGGGACAAGACTGGCAGTGCCTGGGCTTCCCATGTGGTGCACTTTCCACCCCGCCACCTGCCTGTCTCCACATATCTCTAGATCACGTACTTTGTCACCTCCCCTGGTTCTCTGCAGTGCCGGCAGATCCTAACAACAGATGGTCCTGTTTTGAATTAAAACAATTTAACTCAAGATCCATCAACTGCCAACATCAAACACCCTTAAAAGAAGGAAAGAAACTCATTATCAAGAGTATTTAAGCAAAGTAGGTATTTAATCTATCTTAATCATTTGCATTCTTGAGAAGAAGAAAGTCAGTGGCAGCTGCCACCGTAGGCCGGGCCCCATGAACGTGCTTGCAGGTAATTGCCTCTCCTTTTTCTTCTTTGCCATACAGTACTGATTTGGACTTTGGCCCTTAAGAACAAGTTTCTCAGCACACTGAATATTCGACTATTTAAAAATTTAAAAAGTAATCTCTTTCATTTTGGTCCATAAATCCTGTGGCTGTCCCTCTTTTAGTCAAGCTTTGTCAGAACGCACACGGGCACCGCAGGCCTTCTGACAGCCACGTGGGGCTGTGCTTGCAGCACCGGACAGGAAGATGGGGAGTGACTGAGCTCTGTGGCTGCTGCACTCGGTGGCATGATGGTGACTGTCTTGCGATCAGTGCTGCTCCTACATGCCATACCTGGTTCTTTCCAAAGCGTGATGTCCACAGAAGGGTTCCTTGCACCCAAATCACCAAGCTGATGGTGAGAGTGGATGGGTAAGCCATGAAAATATGCAGACTCTTTAGTAGCATGTGTGTGCTCAGTTCAGGTCACTCAAGTCTGGGCTCTCAGCACGACTGTCTACTCTCCCGCCTTGGCCACTCCCTGCCATCCTCTCTGCTCTGTTAACGAGCTGGTCGTCTCTCTCGCAGCCCACGTTAGGTACTGAGGGACACAGGCGGTTGTTGGCAACCCTCTTTTTCCCTTTGTTCTTGTTGCTGCTTCTCTCTGCCCCTCTTCTTCTACTTTATTTCCTCTTTCTTTTTCTTCCCTCCTGCTCTTCTTTGCTGCCGCCCATGGTGTGGTCTGATGACAGCTGCCAGCAGGGCCACTGTGTTGCACCGCTTCCAGATAAGTTGTACGCCTTGCCTCTGGAGCAGTGAGATGGCAGTGGCTCCGGGTCCTGGCTGTGGGTACAGCTTAACTCTTTGGAGCCGAGCTGCGGCCGCTCCCTTCTCCTAATCTCAACATGAGAGAAAATGATGGAAGCACCCAGTTGTTTGACAAAGAAAGCGGGAGGAAATGAAACGTTGCCTGGCCTTCCTAGAACATCCTGCGGTGCGTGCTGTTGATTGAGTGTTCAGCATGTGTGCGCGTGCACAGGGCGTCCCGGCAGAAGAACAGAGATGTGCTACTTTGTCACCTTGAGGGCTCCTTATTGGGACCTTCATGTCCTTGACCAGATTGAAGCCTGATAGACTGGAAGGTCTGGGTGTACTTAAGCCCCGCCGTCTGCTCCCAGCTAAAAGTAAACATGCTGCCTTAGTATTTGTGTTCCACACCACACTTTTGCCCAATGTATAGATCTAAAGCCCTATTTATAGCTTTCTCGTGACATTTGTATGGGCAGTCTCTCGTCAGGTGATGCCTTCTCTGTGTGTGGAGCTGCCCAAACCCAGCCAGCCCCTCTCCACGGCCCCACCTCTCATCCCGACTTAGATTTCTCAGTGTATAAATGGCTGCTCTTAAGCAACCCACCATGCCACGCGGTTTCTTGCCTAGTTTGGTTTAAACTATTCTCCCACAGGGAAATAAAGCAAAAAGGTGACGGCATTTGCTTTTTAATCTTTTAATAATTCATTTCCCTGCCGCAGGGAAGAGACTGAGGCCCCCGGTGGCTGGCAGCAGCTTTGTTTAGTGCTGGGCAGCCCATGTGCAGGGAACTGATGCTGAGCACGACAAGGTGAAATCTCACAGGTCATCAATTTGTAGCTGACAGCGTTTTGAAAAGTGATGTGTAAGGAGCTGATATTGGTGTAGTGGTATGAGTGAAATTTATCATATCATAAAGTGTATGTGAAAGGGGACTATTGTATATTTTCTCTTTATCAAAATGTCCCACTTTTTTATTGATGCTTTTCACCCTTCTATGGTCTTATGAAACAAGACAACAAAACAAAGCTTGGAATCATGAAATTTCAGAATTAGCAGAGAGGCCACGGAAGTACGATCTTTTATAAGGGAGGGAAGGGCAGTCACAGAGGCGAGTGGTGTCCTTCGCAGCCAGTGAAAGCTCCTAGAGGCAGGGCCCTGTCTTGGGTGTCTTTTTCTCCCCAGGGCCCGCACTGAACAGAGCATAGAGTGGCTGCTGGCAGGCAGGAGGGATTGCCGAGCAGGTGGACTCCTGCCTCCTGGTTCCTCTTCCACTCATCCTTGGGACACAGGGTGTTCACTCACTCTTCCTGCGGACCTGCCTGAAGTAGAGCTCCCCTCTTTAAGGTGTACGTTGGATCCAGTTTGGCCTTTGATGACAGACAGACTGGCCGTGAATTTAGCTCAGTGTCCACTGGCTGTGAGACCCAGTCTTCTCTTCCCTGAGTACCTTGGGACGGAGTCAGTACTGGAGCTGCACTGTTACAACTCGTAATGACAATGGCTGGCGCTTATTGAGAGCACTTGCCATATGCGGGGCACCGTGTTAGGTACTTTGTGTGAATTAACACATCTAGTCCCCACAAGAGCGTGGAGGAGCGTGTGCTATTATTATTATTGTTCTCACTTGAGAGCTGAGGAAACAGAGGTGCACGGAACTTCAGTTACACAGCTTTCTCTTCACTAGCCCCTGAGTTCTCCTGCCTCTCAGCAGAGTGCCCGACACATAGCACTCACACAGTAAGTGACAGGTTTGACAATAAAGTTAAACTGTTTGTATGGCCAGTCTCTTATTAGTGCTCTTTGTAGTTTCTTTGCTTTCAAGCTTGAGAACTTCTCCATCTAGAAATCATTAACTCTTTATTCCACTGGGAGTCATTTTGGTTTACGGAATTCCTTGCAATCTTGAAGTCCTAGTTCAAGGCAAAGGGCCCAAAATCATACTGTTTATTTGCATTTGAAGCCATGATTAAACCAGGTTGACCTCCATGTTCTTGTCCTGGCCCTGCCATGTCCTGGCTGGCTTCTCCTCTCCACCGTCGGTTCTCTTCCAGTAGGCAGAGTGTCATTTAGCAAGGACAGTCGAGTCCTGCCGCTCTGTTTGAAGCCCTGCTACGGCACCCGTCTTATCCAGAGGAAAGCTTGCAGTGGCTGCCCCCACCCCCCCCCCAGCTTCTTTCTTCTCATTCTCCTGCTGATTTGAAACCATTCCAGGCACACTCCTATCTCTACCTTGGAGCTTCTGTGCTGACTCTTCTCCACGCCAACATCCCAGATACCTAGATCCTGATTTTCGCAGGTGTCATCTTCTCAGTAAGCACCACATTTAACATTGCAGCCCACTCCCACGCCCCGCACATTTTAAAAACCATAACATGTTCCATCTTCTAATATACTGTATATTTTACTTTTAAAAAGAGAGCTTATTGAGAAGTATCCTTTATTTCAGTGATATTTCTCAAGTGCTTAGAAGGATGCCAGGCACATTTTAGGGACTGGCCCATAAATACTTGTTGAATGAATGAATGAATGAGAATATAGCCTTGGTGAAGCCACTTTCTCTTTGGGGGCCTTTCATCTGCGGCAGAACTGCAGTGTTCCAGTACCTCTACAGCTTATACTGCTGTAGATGAAATACATCCTCCCAATTATAACTTCTGTTGATTCTTTGCATCTTGGTTGTGTCAATGCATCACGAATCCACTCTCACCCACCCTAGGATGTGAGATTCGTGGGGCAGGCAGAATTCAGCTGGTGTTGTGGGGACAGATGACACACCCTGCATTGCTGGGTCTAGAGATCTACGTTCAGCCCATATCTGGGGTTGGGATATGTTGCGTGTCAGCCATAGCTGATGTGTCAGAAACACAGCCCTTTGCCTAGCCTACAACTGCCCGGTGAGAGCCTGCCTATTTTGCCCGCTTTCATTTGGTGATGTTTCCAGAGCCTCTGCAGTGCCATTGTCCTTTCCCAACACCAGCAGGGCAGCTCCAGTTTTCTGCCAGCGCCACCGAAGCCAGCCCAAGCCCATTGTTGCTGTGGATTTGTTTGCATATTGCACAGCCATCTGTTCTCTTTACCATCCAAGCTTTAGATTTTGAAATATGAATAACCAACCGCTCCAAGGATTTCAATGGCTTACTGTTTGTTTTGTATGCCAGTAACTAGTCTTTCAACTGTTAGAATCACCGTTTTAAAAGCCTAGATTACTCTTCTGTTGTGTAGGCACCTTGGGCAGTCATTGTGGCTGAATGAACTAGTACCTAGGTATCTAACTGAGCCATGGGCTTGAAAACCACCATATGTGACTATTACTGTCGATGCTTTCATCCTGATGGGAATCATTAAATCAGAAAGTTGTTTGAGAAAGATACCAGCATGTAGTAACCCTAAATATAGTAAGCTCATGGATTAGGATTACACTTCAAGCGTGTTTATTCGCGTTGTGACTTGAGCCGACTATTCTCCGTGGTAAGTGGAGGGGTTTGTGAGCATGATTATGTGTGACGCGCTTCTCAGTCCTAGCAGCAGCATCTGTTGTTAATGCCGTCCTTTCCTGAGAGTTCACCTGTGCCCAGAGCAGTGCTTCAACATTTCCTCTTCCACCCACAACCTTCTTTCACTTTCTTTAACATGCCAACCTCTCCTTGCTCTGCTCCTTGGGCTCTCTCTCCCTCTCTCGTCTTTTTATACAGTCATAAATTTTACAGGCAGGGCCTCTGCTTTTACATGTTGTTCCTTCGGCCTGGACTGTCCTTCTGGCATGGCTTTCGGCACCTGTGCCTTTCCTTTGTGGCATTTGACACAAAGGTCATTAATTTTTAGTTTAGACCTGTTTAATGTCTGTCTATACAGACAGGCTGTAAGCTATTTGAGGTTCCAAGCTTTATTAGCACCTAACACTGTTCCAGAAATAGAATGAGTAATATTTCTGTAATAAATGATGTGTTTTCACAGACAACCCTCTGAAATGTATGCATGGTGTAACTTCTTTTTACACTTGAGCAGACTGGGCTAAAGAGAGGTGAAATCACTTGCCCAGATCATCCAGGTGGTAAGTGGTAGAGCCATTCTTTTTCCTCTGTTCTTCTTAAGAAGCACCGCGTGCTGGCACAAGTAACGCGAATGACGAAGACAGTCAAAAACCAGTAACGGCCAGACGCAGTGGCTCACACGTAATCCCAGCACTTTGGGACGCCAAGGTGAGAGGATGTCTTGAGGCCAGGAGTTTGAGACCAGCCTGTACAACATAGTAAGACCTCCTCTCTACAAGAAAATAGAAACAATTAGCTGGGTGTGGTAGTCTGTGCCTGTGGTCCCAGCTACTCAGGAGGCTGAGGTGGAAGGATAGCTTGAGCCCAGAAGTTAAAGGCTGCAGTGAGCTGTGATCTCACCGCTGCACTCCGGCATAGGCCACAGAGAGAGACCTTGTCTATAAAAACAAAAAATCAAAACTAATACATCAACCAAAAGACCTGTATTCTGAGTGTATCAAAATGGTTAGGAAAAAGAGATGTTCCTACTTAATAAATGTTAGCCAGGGAATATTTTTGTTTTCTAGCTATTTCATGTTTCTAAAATGCCTGTTTCTCTGCTTTAAACAACCCAGCACCAGGATAGGATTGACTTTGATCTCATCAACCAAAAGACCTGTATTCTGAGTGTATCAAAATGGTTAGGAAAAAGAGCTGTCACGTGGCTTCCTGGCGCCATGTCAGAAACCCAAGCTATCGTGCTGAGGTTCCGTTTCTTATCACGTGCTCACTGTTAGCTACCTTTCGACCCAAAAGTGAGATTGTATCTTGTGATTCTTCTGCAGACATCTTTCCAG
>CAUYLG010055815.1:0-59956 GCA_963573385.1 Cacajao melanocephalus | reverse complement strand
CCCCCCCCCCCCCCCCCCCCCCCCCCCCCCCCCCCCCCCCCCCCCCCCCCCCCCCCCCCCCCCCCCCCCCCCCCCCCCCCCCCCCCCCCCCCCCCCCCCCCCCCCCCCCCCCCCCCCCCCCGCCCCCCCCCCCCCCCCCCCCCGCCCCCCGGCCCGCCCCCCCCCCCCCCCCGCCCGCCCGCCCCCCCCCCCCCCCCCCGCCGCCCCCGCCCCCCCCCCCCCCTGAGACGGTCGGGGACCGGGTCCGTGTCGCTGTCTGTCCGCCTGTCAGTTGTCCGTCGCTCGCTCCGTCCTGTCCTCGCGCGTTCTTTACTCATTCCTTCTTCCTGCATTCCCCGAGCCGCCCGCGTGCCATGCACTGTTCTGGGCGCTGGAAGACTGCGGAGAACATCGTCCCAGTTCTCCTGAGCTCGGCGTCTGCTGCAGGGTTCCCCAACCTCGGCACCAGCGACCACGCGGCCCGGGTCACTCTTTGCTGCGAGGGGCTGCCCTGAACATTGTAGGATGTGGAGCGGCCTGCCTCGCTCCTGCCCGCTGGATAACAGTAAACAGCCCCCCCTTCCTCAGTTGCGATAGCAAAAGTCTCCAGGCATTGGCAAATGTCTCCTGCGGGCCAACTCCCCTCGTCCCTGGTCTAGACAGACAGGGTGGAGGGATTGACAATAGATAGGGATTGACAATCCCCAGACATGGAGAGAGGCGGTATATTCTGTGAAAGAAAGAAACAGGATGCTGAGAAAGTGAGTAGTGGCCGGGGGTCGGGGTGGCGCTGCCGTTCGCCAAAGCCTGGTGGAGAAGCAGCCAGTCCCGGGACGTTGCAGGAGGAGCATTCCAGGCAGAGGGAGCCAGATGTACAAAGGCCTAGGGTGAGAAGGGGTCTGGCGTGCCCCAGCAAGCACTGGGAAGTGGAGAGGTGAAGTCGATGAGGCCGGAGCAGGTTCACAGGGTGCCTGGCAAGTGGTGTGGAGGAAGAAGCACTGGAGAGGCACTTCGGATCTAGGTCTAGTAAAGAGCCTTCTGTGTGTAGACCAAAGACTTTGGAGTTCACTGGGGAAGCAGGAGAGAGGGAGGCTAGGGCATCCTCTCCTAGTCCCCACTGGGGTCCAGCTGTCAAGGCATCGTTGCCTTGACCCAGGCCAGAGTGGTCATCTGGGTTGAGTCTGGTGTCAGCAGGGGCCTGCTGGATCCCACCCTGCTCTCGGAGTGGGGGGCCGCTCACTTGCTGAGGAATTTCATGCCGCCCCAGCCTGTCTGCCCACCTTTCTCATCGCCCCCTCCGACGTCTTCCTGGGCACTAACCGTCGCCAAGGGAGGAGCCTCCCTCTTCCTCATTCCTTCTCTTGGGGCCTCTCCCTTCCTAGACCCCTTCCCTGTGCCGCTGCCTCTCTGTTGTGAATATCCTGACTTCACTGCTCTGGGCATTTATAGTTCTCCGGAGAAGCCCTGGACCCCGTGTCCTGAGGGGGAGCAGTGGTTTGGGCAGCCTGGCTGAGGGAGGGGAGGGGCCAGGAGTCGGAATCCCAACTGGATGCCCCAACCTGAGTGTCTCTGATAAAGTGACTTTCTCTGTGGCTCACTGCTGCTGAGTGTCATATTTCTGGAAGTGAATGGAAAAGTTCAGGGACTTTGGTGCCCACCGAAAAGTGCCCCTGCACGTCTGTCTGCCTGTGTCCCCCACCAGGCTCCTAGCTCTTCCTGGGTCAGATTCGTGTTCAGCCATCACACGTCCCCACCCTCCCGCATACGTCCTGGCACCCCATGGTGTGACTCTTGGCCAGCTGGTTGGAATGAGTGGTTTGGGGAAAGGAAGAAGGTGCAGTTGAAGGGCCTGCTGGCCAGGAGGGATGGGTAGCCTAACCTTGGGATGCAGCTGCTCCCCGGCTTGGCATGGGACTGGTTCAGGCACTGACAGGGCTCCTGGGTGTGTGGCAGCCATGGAGGAAGCAGAAGGAATGGGGCTCTGGTCACCACAACATGGACTGCTGGCTGTGTCCCAGGGCGGCCTCTCCACCTTCCTCAGTCTCCATGGTCCCCTCAGCAGAGGAGCTGCCGTCTGTGGTGCCTTCACTCTTTTTTTTTTTTGAGACGGAGTCTTGCTCTCTCACCAGGCCGGAGTGCAGCGGTGCGATCTCGGCTCACTGCAGCCTCCGCTTCCCGGGTTTAAGCAATTCTTAGCCTCAGCCTTCCTTCCGAGTAGCTGAAATTACAGGTGCGTGCCACCACGCCCGGCTAGTTTCTGTTTTGTTTTGTTTTTTATTTATTTATTGGTTTGTTTGTTTGTTTTTTAAAGACAGGGTTTCACCATGTTGGCCAGGCTGGTCTTGAACTCTTGACCTCAGGTGATCTGCCCTCCTCGGCCTCCCAAAGTGCTGAGATTACAGGCGTGAGCCACCACACCTGGCCTGTTTTGTTTTATTTTGAGACAGAGTCTTGCTCTTTCGCCAGGCTGGAGTGCAGTAGTGCAATCCTGGCTCACTGCAACCTCTGTCTCCCAGATTCAAGCGACTCCCCTGCCTCAGCCTCCTGAGTAGCTCGTACTACAGGCGCGTGCCACCACGCCAGCTACTTTTTTGTATTTTAGTAGAGACGAGGTTTCACCATGGCCAGGATGGTCTCGATCTCCTGACCTCATGATCCCACCTCGGCCTCCCAAAGTGTTGGGATTATAGGCATGAGCCACTGCGCCTGGCCAATTTTTGTATTTTTAGTAGAGGCAGGGTTCCACCATCTTGGCCAGGCTGGTCTTGAACTCCCGCCTCATGACATACCTACCTTGGCCTCCCAGAGTGCTGGGATTACAGGCCGCCCAGCCGTTCTTGACGGGTGCATCTTCTCTCGGCTCCTTCCAGACGGGGGTCCAGCTCTACTCCATTCTCTCTCGAGAAGCCTGAGGCTCGGGAGGGCCGGCAGCTTGCCCAGACGCACAGCTGTGAAGTGGCGGAAGTGGAATTTGAACCCAGCTCTGTCTGAGCCCAGTGCCCGGGGCCTTGTCCATGGTGTCCCATCATCTCCCTGACAGATACCCTGCTGGGTCAGGGAGGGCAGGTAGGGAAGGCCAGCATTGCCCAGCCTGAGAGCTGTCGTGGGACTTCACCAGGCACTTGGTGTGGCTCGTGGAGGAGGAACCTGTGGAGAGGGACCCACCAACCCCTTGGCCTTTGATAGATCCCCCCGCTGTCCCCAGCCTCGCTCCCTGGGGAGGAGGGTGCAAGCCAGGTGGGGCAGGTGAAAGGGGAAGGTGGACACGGGAGGCTGGGGCTGGTCACGTGCAGACCTGGACACCCCTGGCTGGAGGAGGCCAGCTGCCTAGAAACTCAGGGTGGAGGTGACCCAACCCTAGAGGCACCCAGGTGGGAAGTGGGGGGCAGCCACACAGAGCCCAGGACTGAGGGGCATGGGACAGTGTGGGGAAGGAGGCGGCGGCGCAGCTGGCATGAGGGCGCTAGGTGATAGAGTGGGTCTGGTGGTCTCTGCCCTCCTGTTCCTGTTGCCTCTTCGGGCCCACATCTGGCCAGTGTTTGTGTCAGCTCCCCGCTGCTGCAGGGCAGAAGGAAGGAGGGAGCCTGGGAGACTGAGCCACACAGGAAGCAAATGAGAACACAGCCCGGGACTGGGGCGCGTGGGCTGAGCGGGGGCACTGCTGGCCCTTGGCTCTTGGGCAAAGCTCATGACCTGTTTCCGAGAGTCCGAGGCCCACATGATTTGTGTGAGAGCCAGAAACACACTCCCCAGCTCAGCGCTCTGAAGCTGGGGTCTCTTCCTGTGCCCCAGAATACTCTCTGAATACACTCAGGATCCCAGTAGCCTCGTCCTCCAGGAAGCCCTCTGGACTTCACCCGGACTGGGCCAGCCAGGTTCCCACACAATAGACAGCCGTGAGATAGGGGGAAAAAAGGACGGAGAGATGTTGCCAGCTCCCAAGGGGCTGGAAGAGCAGCAAAAGGCATCCTTACTGTGAAGTCAGGGTAAAGCCTTGGCTGAGCTGGGGGGACCCCCTCCCTGCAGCAGAGGGAGCTGTGGACGCTAGAGAGGCTTGGCCAGGGCAAGACAGGCCTGGAGGCTGGGTGGATGCAGTAGAGACAGCTGGGGAGGAGTTCAGAGGCCTCTGCAGAGCTGGGGCTGTGGGTGCGGCGGGCAGGGACAGTCAAGGGGGGTGAGGTCCTAGGCCTTGGTGCTAAGAGGGAAGGGAGGTCAAGCCGACCTCAGACCAGGGCCTGCTGGGGTTCTGAGGGGATTCTGAGGACCAAGGCAGGCAGAGGCCAGGGACACCCCAGGGGCCTTCGACGTCACACCCTGCCTATTTGGGATGGAAAAAGCGTTCTAAGGGACGGCAGGGAACAGCGGCGGAAGTGCGTGTGGCTTTGCTATGGCAACCAGGCCTGTTTCTATAGAATTTAGCGGCCTGGGCTTGGGCCAGGGGGCCGAGGCAGGGGCTGGGCTGGGGCGGGCAGTCTGTGGGTGCCCTCGGTGGGCTCTGTGATGCCAGGGGCTGTGCTCAGAGCTCTGGCTGCAGTCCAGCCACACAGAGTCCTGTGGCAGACCAGGCGGAGACTTCTGGAACCATCCCAGGCTCTTCCCAGGGCAGTCGTAGGCCTGACGGGCACACCCACCCCCTGCTGGGTTCACACATGTTCGGGGGACCCCCACACCCCACCTGCTCCAGGTTTCTGGAGGAGCTACATTAAGGCCAGGTCTGGCTCCAGCAGGGAGCTGCATCTGGAACCCCTAATTCCTCCACTCAGCAGGGCCTCCCTGGGCTGCTGCCAAGTGGGCAGGGATCCCTGACTCAGACCCCTCCAGGTGTGTCTCCAGGGATAGGGGTGGGGGTCTACATCCCACATGCCCCCGGGGCAATGCCCCAGCAGAGCCCTCCAAGCCCAGCCTGGGGGTTGCTGGGAAGGGGCTCCTGGGGGACTTGCTGAAGCAGGTCTGGGGTGGAGGCAGAGAGGGGCTGAAGAAGACCTCCAATTCCTTACTGCACAGTGGGTGCCCCCAGGGCCCCGGGAACCCCTCCTGTGTGGATGTAGGGTGGATAAAGACCCTGGGCCTGAATCCCAGGCTCCGGTGAGGTCAGGGAGGGGCTGCCCTGCATTGGCCCAGGGTGGAGGGGACGGTGGGGGACCAATCCTGCCCCTCCCCTCCACACAGTGCTGCCCCACACACCTTGTCCCTGAAGGTCACAGAGCACTGACCTTCCCCAGGTGGATGCTGTGCTTCCTTAGGGACTTCTTTCTTTCAAAGATCAAATCCCCGTGGAGCATCCAGCATGGACTCCGTGGAGGGGCAGGCGGTGTGGGCAGGAGGCGGTCCTCAGGTAGACTTGGTGGGGACCTGGAAGGGAGAGGCAGGGGGGCTCATGGGGAAACCCCTTTCTCCACAGCCAGCTGCCCCCCATGGCTTTTCCCAGTTTGAGAAGAGACTGGTTCTATGAAACGCACCCCCACTTCCCCAGCACTGGGAACTGGAGGGCAGAGAGGCCAGAGAACCAGAGAGGAATTCACACTCTGGTTGACAGCTTCCTGCCCAGCCATCCGACAGCCTCAACGACTGTGGGGTGGGAAAAGAGGTGCTTCCCGTGGTGGGGGGCCAGGGCAGCCTCCCAGCCAGCGGGGCATTCTGAGCTATTGTGCCTTCTAGCTGTGGCCTGAGGGATCTTCTCCCTGCTGGGGAAACTGGTGTTGCAAAACCTAGCCCCTGGGGACTGGGCTGAGGGGAGGCCTCTGGCATCTTGCTTAACTCCGAGGTGGGAGGGGGATGGATCTTGCCTTAGGGCGGGACACAAAAGTTCGCTGGCCTCCTGCCCCGTGTCCCGCCCACCTCCGTGTCCCTGACTGGGGCTGAACACTGAACCTGAGTGAACTGGAAAGCGGCCTCCCCACCCCGTGCAGTGCGGCCCCTCCCTCCATCCCCCTCAGCTGGTGCTCAGTGGGGTCTTGTGCACCCCCCGGCAGGTCCTGTGGTGGTGTGTCCCTCTGTGGCCCAGTGGCCAGCTGGGACTTTCTGACTGATCTGCGTGTGGCCCTACATGCCTTTCTGTTCACCTCACTTCAGAGTGAGGGACAAGCCAGACACGTGCTCTCCAGGCACTAGGGCCAGCCCGGCCTGTTGAGGGGAGTGCCTGCTGGGGTCCTGGCCACCCGGGCCCCAGGCAGGTGTCACTGGCAGGGCTCAAAGCTGGCCCTCGGGCCCTGGAAGCTTGCAGTGCAGCCAGCCGATGGGTTTGTAAATTGCAGGTCAGTGTCTCCTAGTGGCTGCGGGTGATCCCCTCCCTGCTCCCATGGGGCAGGAGCCAACCTGGGGCTCCCAGAAGGGCTCAACCTCCCGTGTGGAGTCAAGGAGCCCTGCAGTTCAGGCTGTCTGGGCCTCACCCCAGCTGGTGAGGGTGGGGTCCTTGGCAGCCGAGGGTGATTCCTGCATGCCTTCTCCCTGCCCCCAGCCCCTGAGCCTCCATTCCCCCCAGGTCCCTGGGACTGTGGGTGACCTTCACGGGTTCCAGGGACAGGCCCACCTCTCTCCTGTGCTTTCCTCCGGCGACTTCACCCTGCAGGTTCTTTCTCTAGGGTGTGGCCGGTGTCTCTCCATCTGCTGCCCGGTGCTGGCTGGGTCATGACTGCACCTGCCGTGGCAGGAAACACATTCATCTTGTCTTAGCTGGTCCCCATGTGACTGGGTCCTGCCATGTAGGCCGTACCCTGGGCCTATCCACCAAGGCCCAGCCTTGGCCACGGGGACATTGGCCTGGAAATGACTGGCTGTGACTCAGGACCCAGAGGAGTAGAGAGAGCCATGCAGGGGTCCTTCCACCTCTGGGGCAAAGCTGGGTGGGCTCTTCAGGAGTTCAGAAGGGCTAAGCCTTGAGGGATAGTGACACACAGCTATCCGGCCATCTGGGGCTGTGCATAGCCGGGGTGTATGGGGGCCAAAGGGCCCTTGCCTCCCATAGGCCCGCCAGAGCTAGAGCTGGTGCTGGTGGTGGAAGGTGCTGGGGGTGGAAGGTGCTGGGGGTAGAAGGCGGCTGTGGCAGCCCAAGGCAGTTCTGCACAGCTGCAGCAGCCCAGCTGGCTCTCGGGGGCCTAGGCTCCATCTCTCAAGCCCCTCATCTGTGCTCCACCCACAGGAGACGCTGCCCAAGGACCCTAGATGCTTCTTTAGAGCATGAGCTCGGGCAAGAGTGCCCGCTACAACCGTTTCTCCGGGGGGTCCACCAACCTTCCCACCCAAGACATCACCACCGGGGTAAGGGTCTGCCTCTCTGCATGCCCAGCATCCATAGGGACCTGGTGCTGCCTGCAGAGCTCCCAGCACAAGCCCCTCGCGAGCTTGGGTCTTGGGGAACTGTGCTGTGTGTGTGTGTTGCTGGGGCGTGTGAGTGCCACACGGAGTGGACTGGTCGCGTGTTAGGCATGTGAGTGGGGTTCACATGTGCGTGTCCTCCTTCTGTCTGGGGACGAGGCCAGGTCTCCCCCTTCTCCCTCTAGACCAGAATGGAAACGACCTTCGGACCCACCTTTTCGGCCGTCACCACCATCACAAAAGGTGAGCCCTTAAGCCAGGCCAGTCCAGGCTGGGAATAACTAGGGCACCCCCACGCCCACCCTGCTAAGGCCTCAAGGGTACTTCCTGGTGGGCTGGTATTGGGCGTGGGCAGCCTTATGCCTCAGCCTCTGTTTCTCACAGCCTCTTAGCCCTGGGCCTCCCGGCTGGACAGCAGCTGAGCGTCCAGCTCCTTGCGCCTCGTCACTGTGCTGTGCCCTGTCCCCCTGCCCTCTTCGTCCCTTCCAGGGAGGCTGTCCTGACATCCCCAGCACCACCACACAACCCTGTCCTTGTCACGGTGACCCCTGGCTTGTCCCCAGTCCCAGGCTCCTGGCAAGCCTCCAAAGGTCCTGTGTGCCCAGGGATCCTCTCTGGAGTTTGGCCCTAGGGCTTCAGTACTAGTGCTGCACTTGCTAAATATTCATAGGATCTCTAGAGGGACAAAGAATAGAAAAAATATATAAATTCATAGGAAAGGAGAGAGTGGAAGAGGCCCATACATCTGTTGTCTTTCTTTTTTTTGAAACGAGTGTCACTGTCACCCAGGCTGGAGTGCAGTGGCGTGATCTTGGCTCACTGCAACCTGTGCCTCCTGGGATCAAGCCACCCTCCCATCTCAGCCTCCCAAGTAGCTGGGACCACAGGCACCGCCACACCTGGCTAATTTATTTTTGGTAGAGACGAGGTCTCGCCATGTTGCCAAGATGGTCTCAAATCCCTGGGCTCGAGTGATCCTCCTGCCTTGGCCTCCCAAAGTGCTGGAATTACAGGCATCAGCCACCAAGCCAATCCCAATAAATCTTCACCTGCACATGACCACTGGGCAGGGTACATGATGGAAACCTGAAGCTTCCCTGCCCTGCTTCTCAGTCCTATCCCCTAAGAACCAGTGTGCTGCTCTTTGAACCCCAGCAGCAAGCTCAGGGAGGCCACGAGGAAGAGGCAGTGCAGAGGCAGCCTCCTTCCCGAGGTGCAGGGCGGGGGCTCTGGGGTGACTTTGTTCTCTCTCCTTTCTGGCACTCTGCCCTTTGTAGAAACACACCAGCGGCTAATTAGCTTTTTAATTGCTTTCCCGTGGTTTCCTCTGATAAACCTGGCCATGAGGTCACAGGGCCACCGAGGATACCTGCTCACTCCGGCACCTCTTTCCTGCTGGTGATCCCCTCAGGGGCTCTACAAGGGCCCTCTTTTTGTTTTCTTGGATGGTTCCTTTGGAGGAAAAAATTAATAAATGTCACCCCTAATTCCACCCCTCAAGAAATGGTGCCTTAATTTTTCATCTTCCTTCACAAACCCCGTGGCCACTGTCACATGGTGGAAGGCGCCTGGGATGGGGAAGGGCATGGCTGCTGCACCTGGCCACTTGGCAACAGGGATGGGCAGAGCCAGGCAGCAGGGTGCCCATAGGTGCCCAGTCACAGGGCAGCCTCTCGAGGCCTCAATCTCAAGCCCAGGACTGGTTGTGACATCTGAGCCTGGCTGGTCCTCAGGCCGGGAGGTGGCTCTCTCTGGCTCCCACGTAGACTGACCAACCCTTCCCAGGGCAGCCCTGCCCTCTGGCCCTGGCCAAGCTGGGGTGACATGTGGGCACGAGGAGGGAGGGCACCTCAGCTCCTGCCCCAGAGGAGGCCACCAAGGCTAGGGCCCTTTCCTGGTCCTGGCTGTGCCAGAGACACCAGGATACAGTCCCAGCCTTTCCCCATACCAGCCCCACACCTCGGCCTCAGCTTCCTCCTCTCTAAGTGGAGGCTGTCAGAGAACTCACCTGGCAGAGACACCTTGAGAGTCAAATGAAATGGCACCTCTGGCTGCTGCCAGGCGGCCTTCAGAGTGACGGCTTGGCGTTGACCATGGGCCTCAGCTGGCTCAGGCTGGGGTGCGGGGGAGCTTGTAGAGGCCCTTCTGAAAGAAGATCCTGCCCAGGGTAGGCAGGGGAGGGGCAGGGGCAGGGGCTGCCGGGCTCAGCGCTGGGACTGTCCAGGTGTAGGCTGACCCCAGCGGCCATGCTCCTGGCACTGGTTTGACCTTGGGAGGGAACCGAAGCTTCCCTGCGTCATCCCTGCACGCCTTCCTGCCTGCCTGGCCCTGGGGAGGGCTATGGGCTACGGGGGTCCACAAGGCTGGGTGTCCAGTATGGGCTCCACCTCCCCTGCATCTGCAGAGAGAGATCCCACTCAGGTACCAGCCCTCTTGCCTTGCAGCCGACGGGACCAGCACCTACAAGCAGCACTGCAGGACACCTTCCTCCTCCAGCACCCTTGCCTACTCGCCACGGGACGAGGAGGACAGCATGGTAGGTCCCCACCCCGAAGGAGCTGATGTGAGCCTCAGCTTCCCTCCTGGGGGACCAGGTCCCAGGAGGAGCTGACTGAGCTGGTGAGGCAGAGGGAGGAACAGCACCTGTGGGTTCCCTGAGGCCTTACCATACATGGTGAGTCTGTGAGAAAAAGAGTCTCCCGGGGCTGGACTGTGGGTGGCAGGAGGCAGCCAGTAAGAGCAGCTGGGCCTGACGGTGTGGCACCTGCAGGCTAGGATGAGGCGTGTTTGACTCCATCTCAAGGGAGGTGGGAGCCAGAGAAGGTTCAATCAGGAGAGTAACACAGTAAAATAAATGCTGTGAAAGCTTGCTCTGCTGCTGGGTAGGGAATGAGCGGGGCTGCTGGGTCGAGGCAGGGTTTGAGGAGGGGTCCTAATGAGGGGAGGGAGGGGAAACGTGTGTGGACCTAAGCTGTGGGGACACCAGAGGCAATGGGTGGGGGCTGCAGCACCTGTGCTGAGTGCTGGGGAGCCAGAGAATTCCCCGTTGCTGGCTGTGTGGGGTGCAGACGGGTTCAGGGCAGTCAGGGACTGGCTGCTGGTGCCTGAGCCCTGTGGCCAGCGTCTCAGTGGTCATTCCCTGCTATCCTGGTCACTGGCACTCATTGCTGGGCTCTGGGGGGCAGGGGCGCCTCTCTCCAGTGACTTGGTCACAAGTTGTGGCAGCCCTGCTGGCCCCTTTGGACTGAGGCCTCTTCTTTTTTACTTTTAACAACAGGGAAAGTTTTTTTTTTTTAATCCTTTTGTTTTTTGAGACAGTCTCGTTCTATCACCCACGCTGGAGTGCGGTGGCGCAATCTCAGCTTGACTGCAAACTCCGCCTCCCAGCTTCAAGTGATTCTCCTGCCTCCGCCTCCTGAGTAGCTGGGATTACAGGCGTGCGCCACCAAGCCAGGCTAATTTTTGTATTTTAAATAGAGATGGGGTTTCCCCACGTTGGCCAGGCTGGTCTCAAACTTCTGACCTCATGATCTGTCCACCTCGGCCTCTCAAAGTGCTGTGATTACAAGGCATGCGTCATCTTGTGAGACCAGAAAAAAAGTTTTTAATTAATTGACCAAAGACACCTGTGTGCCAGGCACTGTGCTAGGCCCTGAGGATGAGTTAGGTATGTCTGGGCCCCTTCCCTTGGGCCTCTACCTGCCTCAGTCTCCATGACCCAAAGGCCACAAGTCTGCCATACCTGTGGTTCCCATAATCGCCTGCTATCCCCATGGGTCACTATGGCTTTAAGGAGGGGCGGGCACCTTATCTGTTTGCTGTTAGGCCCACATGGGTGGTCCCTCTCCTGCCCTCTCCCCTGCCCCCAGGCCTGGCTGCTGTCAGCCCTTGTGCCCAGGAGGGTGGGAGACTCTGGGGTAGTGGCGGGCAGGGCAGGCCAGAGAGAGGGGGTCCCGTGCCAGCTCCTGCTCTGCTGTCACCACTTGGGCTCCCGCTGCTGCCGTGGGGCCTTGTGACTCACTTCCTCCGACTGCCCTCTGCTCCCCACATGCTGTTTCCTTGCAGACAGGCCCTTGGGACCTGAAGGGAGATGGGCACATGGGACACAGTGCTCCCTCCGCCGGCCTCAGGACTGGCTCTGCCTCCACTCTCTGTGGGTTTCATACCCAGGCTGCCGGGGAGGGGGCCAGAGGCTGAGCAGAGCAGCAGCAAGCAGTGCTTGGTGGCCCTGGGTGGCTGTGCGCTGGGGCCGGGCCCCTCTGCAGTCACAGCACTGGGAGACGAGCCTTGGGCAGCAGTGGCTCTCGGAAACTTCTGGAGGTTTCCAGGCCAGAGGGGAGGAAGCGGCAGTGCCTGCCCCTCCCCCAGGCTC
The DNA here is from genome assembly GCA_963573385.1 of Cacajao melanocephalus. Lineage (NCBI taxonomy): Eukaryota > Metazoa > Chordata > Mammalia > Primates > Pitheciidae > Cacajao > Cacajao melanocephalus. The sequence continues at coordinate 48,291 of CAUYLG010055815.1, read as the reverse complement.
CCTTGTCGGTGGCTGAGGCAGAGGCAGGCACCTGTGGCCCTCACTGCTACCCTTGGGAGGCTCAGCCGAGGCTCTGTGGGGGCCTGGCCCTGCCTTCCCTCGGAGCCTGCCGGCTGCGCCTGGTGTCCCTGGCCAGCCAGGCCAGACCAGCAGCCAGTCCCGGGGGGGAGGCACCAGGAGCCCAGCCGCCTCTCCCTGCCAGCCTTCCTGGCCCCTCCATCCCGCAGTCACGGCCTCGGCTGCCCGGGATTGGCTGGTGGAGGTGCCCCCTCGGCGGCCCACATTCCCTCACGGGAAGCAGGAAGCAGCCCGGGTGTGTGGAATTGAATAGCAGGAAGTCTCTCCATTTACACAAAGAGAGGTGGCAGGCGTGAGCGGGCAGCCCAGCACCAGGGCCCAGGCCGCCTGGGCGGGCAGGCAGGGACCTGAGCTGCAGCAGCTCCCCATGCTCACCCACGGCCCCTGCGGACGACAAACGTGCCCACGGGGAGAGGGGTGGCCCCAGGGGCCCCACTGCCCTCCCATTTCTGCCGGGCTCAGTACTGTCCTCCCCACAGCCCCGACCCCGTGCAGAGCCCCTGACGGGTGCCTCTCCCTCTGCGCAGCCCCCCATCAGCACTCCCCGCCGCTCTGACTCCGCCATCTCCGTCCGTTCCCTGCACTCGGAGTCCAGCATGTCCCTGCGCTCCACGTTCTCGCTGCCCGAGGAGGAGGAGGAGCCGGTAGGTGTGGGGGACTTCCAGGCTGTCACCACAGTGATGGCACAGAGGCGCCTTTGCCTCTGCTGTGCCAGCCCAGCTCACAGGGAGAGGGCAGCCGGGCCTGCAGTGCTAGCTGGTCCGAGGTGGGGACTCGAGGGGCCAGGCCGGGTCCCCTGGGCACATTCCCCCACTCCCCCTTCTCAGCGCTGCCCGGGAACTGGCAGTGGGAAGTATGGGGCTCCAGCTGGGCCCTTTCCATTCTCACCCCAGGAAGGAGGCGGGTGAGGGTAGGCGAGACTGATCAGCTGGACTCGCCCTTCTGGGTTGGGCCCTGCCTCTGGAGTCACAGGCCTTGCTCTCCCTTCTAGGCCCTGATCAAGGCCCCCAGATCTAAGCAGGCCTCTCTCAGGACGTGCCCCCATCCCCAGAGGACAGCCGGGCCTGGATGGGAGAGCCTGGGTGCTGGGTGGTGGTGCAGCTGGGGGTGGCCTCCTGCCATTGCCTGCCTTTCCTGCTCGGTTCCAGGAGCCACTGGTGTTTGCAGAGCAGCCCTCGGTGAAGCTGTGCTGTCAGCTCTGCTGCAGCGTGTTCAAAGACCCCGTGATCACCACGTGTGGGGTGAGCCCGCCATCCTTCCCAGCCCCCATGCTGTGGAGGCCCCCACAGACCCTCAGGGCTCTCAGGGACCGGTGCTGCTGGCCCCTGACCTGTGGAGCCTGAGACTTGGGCGAAGCCTGGTCTGGCTGCCCTGGGCTTGGGGGAACAGTGGGGCCTGTGGCTGCCGTGGCCGTGGACTTGGAGAAAAGAGAATCCTGCAGCCGCCCTCAAGTCTTCCCTTTGCCCCCACAGCACACGTTCTGTAGAAGATGTGCCTTGAAGTCAGGTAGGCTCGTGCCCCGGCCCAGGCCTGCCGGTGACCAGGCCCATGGCTGCTGAGCAGAGGCGGGCAGCTTCTCTCTTGTCCTCTGCACCGCATCTGGGCCTCTTTGGCCTCTGCTGGGGTTGGGATAGGGCTGCAGCAGTCCCGGGGGGCGCTCAGGCTGAGGCTCGGGACCTCCAGGAGCAGAGTGGGGTCACCCCAAACTCAGAGACCCCATAGTGGGTGTGGGCTGGGGCTTCTCAGACAAGGGCTGGCGTCCCCTGGGGAAGCCATTCTCACTGGTGAGGCTGTCGAACTCCCGTGCAGTGCTGGCTCCTGCTCCTCCACCCTCTGCCCTCTGCCCTCTTGGCCCCTACCCCACGCTTTTCCAGGCACAGCTGAGAATGTCACAGGTGACACTCCCTCATCATCTGCTGGTCTTTCTTGGTGGCCCAGCTGTTCCCCCATACCTATGTTGTGTGCCTCAGAGGGGCAGATGGACAGGAGATCTGGCCCCCCTAAAGGCCCGTGCCCACCTGGGTGAGGGAGCGTGTTGCAGGTAAGCTGTGGGGGTCAGCACACCCTCCTCCCGCAGAGAAGTGTCCCGTGGACAACGTCAAGCTGACTGTGGTGGTGAACAACATCGCTGTGGCCGAGCAGATCGGAGAGCTCTTCATCCACTGCCGGCACGGCTGCCGGGCGGCGGGCAGTGGGAAGCCCCCCATCTTTGAAGTGGACCCCCGAGGGTGCCCCTTCACCATCAAGCTCAGTGCCCGGAAGTAAGTGCCCCTCCCTTTGCCTCCCTGGGGGCTGCCTCTCGGGGCTCTGGCTCAGGCCTCCCTGTGTCCCGCCCTGGCACAGGGACCACGAGGGCAGCTGTGACTACAGGCCCGTGCGGTGCCCCAACAACCCCAGCTGCCCCCCACTGCTCAAGATGAACCTGGAGGCCCACCTCAAGGAGTGCGAGCACATCAAGTGTCCCCACTCCAAGTACGGGTGAGTGGGGGGGCGGGCAGGGGCGGGCAGGGTCCCTCCACATGGTCTCGGGGAGGTGGGTCGGAGCTCGGGCCAGTGAGAGTCCGTCACCCTCCAGGAGGCCCAGGAGCCCAGCAGGGGCCCAAGCCCCGGGAAACACAGAGGGGGAGCTGAAGGCGTCTGGGAAGGCAGGCATGGATGCTCCCACAGCCAGCCCAGCAGGGTCGGATTTGAGCAAATGCTGGGGTTGAGAGCTTTGGAGAGGGACGGAGGGTGGGAGGAGAGGCAGGGGCCCAGTTCTTGAGGGCAGGGAGGCTGCCAAGGGGCGTGGGTTTTATCCTCAGAGAGGGAGGACCCCTTGTAGAGCTCTGCAGGGGTGGTGTGATAGGACCTCGCTTGTGAAGCAGCCCGGGGGTGGTTGGGTGCGGAGGAGGGGCAGGAAGGCAGGTGTGGGTGGGAGCCTCTGGACCTGGGGTGCAGCGGCCACAGGGCTGGAGCACTCGAAGTGGATTCTCGGGGATGGGGAGGCATTGGTAGGGGCCGCCAGGCAGGCAGGTGGGCAGCTTTCCTGTCCCCGCAGGTGCACGTTCATCGGGAACCAGGACACTTACGAGACCCACCTGGAGACCTGTCGCTTTGAGGGCCTGAAGGAGTTCCTGCAGCAGACGGATGACCGCTTCCACGAGATGCACGTGGCGCTGGCTCAGAAGGACCAGGAGATCGCCTTCCTGCGCTCCATGCTGGGCAAGCTCTCGGAGAAGATTGACCAGCTGGAGAAGAGCCTGGAGCTCAAGTTTGGTAAGGGTGGGCAGCGGGGCAGGTGGGGGCCTGGCCACTGCTCTGGGCACCAGTGACACCCCCTCTCCTCCTGCTATTCAGATGTCCTGGATGAAAACCAGAGCAAGCTCAGTGAGGACCTCATGGAGTTCCGGCGGGATGCGTCCATGTTGAACGTGAGTGGGAGGGGCTTCAGGGGCTGGATTGTGAGACCCCTGGAGGCTGGCAGCCCCAGCAGGAAGGCTCCCCCTGGCCTCGGGCCCACTAGTCAGGATCAGGGCTGCCACTGCCCCTGCCCACCCCTGGCGCAGAGCAGCAAGAACAGAGGGGCTGCACTGGCCCCGCAGCAGCCCCACCCACCTGCCCTCTGCCCTGCAGGACGAGCTGTCCCACATCAACGCCAGGCTGAACATGGGCATCCTAGGCTGTGAGTATGGGCCTGCCGCGGCTCCCACCCCCCCTCCCCAAGGCCCCCACCGGGTCCTCACCAGCTGCTCCCATCTCTGCAGCCTATGACCCTCAGCAGATCTTCAAGTGCAAAGGGACCTTTGTGGGCCACCAGGGCCCTGTGTGGTGTCTCTGCGTCTACTCCATGGGTGACTTGCTCTTCAGCGGCTCCTCTGACAAGACCATCAAGGTGGGCAGGGTCCTACCTCAGTCTCTGCAGCCTGGCCGGGCTGGGTACTGCTGCACACCTGGCACTGCCAGCCTGCCTATCAGTGGGCGGGACCTTCTCCTGGGTGGGTTTTCTCCCACGGTGGGGGGCCTTCTTTCCCATGGGCAGGGCTCCCTGACTCAATCCTGCCATGCTGCCCTTTGGCACTGGGCTGACCTTGCTGGGACCTACTGTGGTCCTGGTCTCTGCAGGTGTGGGACACATGTACCACCTACAAGTGCCAGAAGACACTGGAGGGCCATGATGGCATCGTGCTGGCTCTCTGCATCCAGGGGTGAGTCCAGGCACATGTGTGACCAGTGACCCTCAGGACAGGAGACACGGTGCTGCCACCCCAGGGGCCATGAGCCTTGAGCTCGAGCCTGTGTAGCTATGTGTGTGCCCCACCTGTAGGGCGCCCTCCCCCCAGAGCAGTGCTGGCTCCCTGGTAGCAGCGTGTGGGCCCCTGTGTGTGGCCTGCACCATCTCCAAAGTGGTGTGTTCCCAATACCTGGATGAACGCAGCCAGCCTCCCAGCAGAGCCTTGCCCTGGCCTGGTGCACCTTGGGCAACCAGAAGATGGGTGGGACCTTAGGGGCCAAAGGCAGGAAGGAGCTCAGCTGTCCTCCGCCTGCAGCCAGAGCTCTGGGCACAGGGACTGCGGAGCACCTACCTCAGCCACCTTTTTGCCTCCAGCGTGGCCTGTCTGCCTCCTGCCTTCTGCCTCCTGCCTCATGTCGTGAGGCTTTGTGGGAGCAAGTGTGTGTGTGAGAGACGCTCTCGGGAGGTGGCAGCTCGGCTGCCAGCACCCGGCTCCGGGACTGACTCAGTGCTAATGGGCGGGTAGTTACCTCCCGGCTCGCTGTCAGATGCTTTCCAGGCAGGCATCAGGGGCCGGCCCACCCCAGCCAAGGTTCCCATGTGCAGACTGGAAACAGGCTGGGGCTTAGGAACACAGCAGTGGCCTTGGCCCTGGGCCATGCTGCTGGTTCCTGATGGTTGGCACGAAACTCAGGCCTGGCCAGGGCGGCGTCAGCAGGGACACAGCTTCTCCCACCTTGACGCGTTGTCTCTGCTTCCCCAGGTGCAAACTCTACAGCGGCTCTGCAGACTGCACCATCATTGTGAGTGGGGACTGCAGGCAGGGTGGGCGGGAGGGGGCCCAGGCCTGCCCAGTATGTGGGTGCCCCAGGGACCTGTTTCTCCCCATCTGGGCTCTGGGCTCCACACTCCAGGTGGCAGGGCTTGGTGCCCTGAGGCTTCTGGTCCTCCCGCAATCAGGTGTGGGACATCCAGAATCTACAGAAGGTGAACACCATCCGCGCCCACGACAACCCGGTGTGCACGCTGGTCTCCTCACACAACATGCTCTTCAGCGGCTCCCTGAAGGCCATCAAGGTGCGGGCGGAGGGTGTGCCCCCATGTGTGGGTCACTGAGGCATCCCTTGCTCGCTCAGCCCACAATCCCTGCAATCCCCGCAGGTCTGGGACATTGTGGGCACTGAGCTGAAGCTGAAGAAGGAGCTCACAGGCCTCAACCACTGGGTGCGGGCCCTGGTGGCTGCCCAGAGCTACCTGTACAGCGGCTCCTACCAGACAATCAAGGTGAGCCTGAGCACACCTGATGGCCACAGGGCCTTGCCCCCTGCCGGCACTTCCCAGGCCAGCACCCAGGCCTCCATCGGCCCGGTTCCTAACTTTTGCACACGCCCTGGCTGGGTGGGTGGACTGCCCAGTGGTGCTGAAGCCCTGGCGGCGCAGAGGCCCTGGGGATGAGGCACCTGGCCTGGAACCAAGTGGCCCACAATTCCTCATAGATCTGGGACATCCGAACCCTCGACTGCATCCACGTCCTGCAGACGTCTGGTGGCAGCGTCTATTCCATTGCTGTGACAAATCACCACATTGTCTGTGGCACCTACGAGAACCTCATCCACGTAAGGCCTGGGTGCCTGGGTGCAGGGCCAGACTCTGGCCTCATCTCTCCCGCCTTGCTCCGTGTTTTTAACCCACCTGTGCCCACCCCTCCCAGGTGTGGGACATTGAGTCCAAGGAGCAGGTGCGGACCCTCACGGGCCATGTGGGCACGGTGTATGCCCTGGCGGTCATCTCGACGCCAGACCAGACCAAAGTCTTCAGTGCATCCTACGACCGGTCCCTCAGGGTGTGTGCTGGCCCAGTGGTGGCGGGAGGCTCAGAGGGTAGGCGTCCAGGCTCTGGCGGGCCCTCACGTCCCATGTGCCCCCAGGTCTGGAGCATGGACAACATGATCTGCACGCAGACCCTGCTGCGTCACCAGGGCAGCGTCACTGCGCTGGCCGTGTCCCGGGGCCGGCTCTTCTCAGGGGCTGTGGATAGCACTGTGAAGGTCAGTGCCAGAAGCTTGGGCCATTCAAAGGGGCTGCGAGGGATGGAGCAGGGGAGGGGAGGGGAGTGAGGAGCTGGCAGCCCCAGCATGACGTGGTGGAGGGCAGGTATGTGTGGCAGGTGTGGCTGGGGCAGGGCGGCCGGCCACAGGACACCCTGGTGAAGCAGCCCTTTCCCTGCAGGTTTGGACTTGCTAACAGGATCCAGGCCAGGCCATGGCTTCCACTGGACCGGCCCTGGACCTTTCTGAGCCAGGCTGCCCACATGGGGTGGTCTCTGGGTTTCTGCCTGCCCCATGGGCACAGGTGGACAGGCTCTGGCAGCCGGGTAGTACCCTCCCTGCCCCATGCTCGGCAAGCCTCCCTCTACTCGGCACTGTCCTCGGGGCTGCCAGGACAGAGCCCAGCCCCCCTCTCTGGGTGCCAGGTACGACACTTGCCCAGGCCCACCCTCCATCCCCACCCTAGATGGAGCAAGGGCCTTTTTACTCACCTTTTCTACTGTTTTTAGACTGTGTGTAGATTTGATTACTTCCTGGTTGAAATAAACACTCCACAGACTGGCTGTGAGCGGGGACAGCTCCTCGGGACAAGGGGGTGTGAGTGGCCTTGAGGTCTGTGTGCACCGGCTGCCATGGGGGGGGGCATGGGGCAGTTTCCTTCGGCCCACTCCAGGGCTTCCCCTCCCTGGTAGGAGGCAGCTCGTCACACCCAGGCTGCTGGCCTCCAGTCCCACCTCCCCCAACACATGCACCCCCAAAAAGTGAGCCAGGCACCTCTGTTTCCTGCTGTTTATTGACAGCCAACGGCAGCGCCTCGCCCAGACCTCCCCTGCCCGCCTGCTGGAGCCCAGCCTGGGCCGCTCACTGAAGAGAGGCCCTGGGGGACAGCTGGGAACTTCCCTCGAAGGGAAACACCGGTTAAGACAGCGGAAGAGGCCCTGGACGCCTGGACACCACCTCCGCCAGCCACCTCCACCCGCCCCACACCACAATCGCTGGTTTTCGGCATTTTAAAAATTTTTTTAAGAAACGTCAAAGTTGTGCCCAACACTTGTGGATCAGCAAACACGATAGAGGAGACCAGTCAGTACTTCTTGGATGAGGCAGGGGGAAAGAGAGAGGAAAAGGGAGGGCGAGAATGACCACATGACACAGCCCTGGACCATGAGCAGACGCGTCCGTGTGAACGCCGGCAGGGTGGACAGGCTGCCTGTGCAGGCCCTGGGGAGGGGGCAGGCACACCCTCAGATGAGCTGCAAGCCCGTAGCCTGGCCTGCTATGCGCCCTGCTTTCATGTGGCCACTATGTTGACATGCCCACGTTCACCACACCCACCCACGCCACAGGACGCAGCCACGCCAAGAGGACACGGCCGTTGCGAGCAAGGCACATCCTCGAGTTGTTGGGGCGCAGAGAACTTAACTTAGGAGAGAAGCTCTGGGGAGCCCCTGGCAGGGCACCTGCCTCCCAACCCCAGCCTTTCACCTGTGCTAGGGGCCTGGGGCCTCCACTCGCCAGAGGGAGGGAAGGACCGGCAGGCAGAGGGCCTGGGCCTCTTAACAGCTTTTGTCCGGAGCTAGACTTGTGTCCTTTCAGTTGGTAAATTGTTTTCTATAGAATCAATAATATTTCTTTCTTTAAATATATATTTGTTAAAGTTATACCTTTTTGTTTCTCTGGGGAAATCTGCCTCAGCTCATTCCCAATAAATTAATACTCTTGATAGCTTATATTCTGGGGGTGCGGTGGGGCAGGGGAGCCCTGACCCTGGTCCCCTGTCCCTTGTGCTGCGCCCGAGCGGCTGGCCGGGCGTCCCAATGGGCAGTTCTGTGCTGGGCCGGGGCCTGTGCTCTGCCCTGTCCCTGGTCCCGAGGCGCCCTCCCCTCCCGCGTGGGCAGGAGGCCCAGCAGGTATTGCACGGGAAGCAGCAGGTGGGGTGGGCCCGCGGGCACGGGGTCTGCCCAGAGACCTTGGAGTCCCCTGCCAGGCAGTCCTCGGTGGCCGCCCCGGCCCGGGAGCAAAGGCCGGAGTTGTGCTTGTGCGGGGCCCTGCCCAGCCGTTCGCCCCGCGCCCAGACGCGCCCATCCTGAGGTATAGGTCAGTGTGCGGGAAGGGCCCGGGCGGCGCGGGCGGGCCCGGCGAGGCGGCGCTCACTCCAGCATGGCGTCCAGCTGGTCGGCCAGGTCATCGAACATGCTGCCGATGTCGTCCAGGATGCTGCCGGTGCTCTTCGCCGCCGCCGAGGCGCTGCGGGGCGGGGCGCGGCGCGCGGGGCATGAGCGGGCGGGGTGGGCCACGCCCACAGCACGCATCTCCTGGCCCCGCCCACGGCACGTCCATCTCGGCTGAGCCCCGCCCTCCGCCCGCCAGGTCCCACCCCACACCTACCGCGGATCCTGCCCGTCCTCCTGCCGGATCTTTTCCTCCACTGCCTGCAGCGCCGCGGCCAGGCAAGCGCTCGTCTCCTCCAGCTTCTGTCGGGCGCTGTCGCCGGGCGAGGCGCCTTCTGGCGCGGCAGGGGGCGCAGCGGCAGCTGCGGCGGCGGCGCGCGGGGGCTTGGCGGGCACGTGCAGCGCGGGCGCGCCGGGGGACGGGGGCTTGGCGGGGCTGGCAGCCAGCGAGGGCGGCGTGCTGGGCGGCTTGGTGAGGGTGGCGGGTGACTGGCGCGCGGGCGAGGGCGCGGGCGAAGGGCCGGCGCTGCTCGAAGGCAGTCCCGCGGCTGCCTTGGCGGGCTTGGGCGCCGTGGGTGGCGGCGGCGGCTTGGGAGACACGGGCGGCGGCGTGCCATGGGCACGCTTCACCTCTGCGGGGAGGACCACGCTGGCACCGGGTGGGCACAAGCTCCGCCCCCGCGCCCCCTGCCCCAGCCTCCCACGGCCTGCTCGCGGACCAGGAAGGACCCTGCTCAGCTTGCCCCCAGCCCCGGACACACTCCCACCCCACCATCAACTCCAGGAAAAGGAAAACCCCTCAGACTACCGAGTAGGGAAGTGAAACAGGCTCCTGCCGCCCCCTCACCCCACACTGGCTGGTCGCATGTGCCTACCTGGGCTACCAGGGCCTGGCAGCGGCACCTTCTTGGAGGTGGGTGTGGGTGAGCCCTGGATCCTGGGCACGGGCTGCGTCAGAACGGGCTTGGGAGAGACAGGCGGCTTGGCCGGCTTCCGGGCTTCGCCCTCAGGCGGGGGCAGTGGGGGTAGGTGCACCAGGTCGCTGGGCGGGGGTTCGGCAGGCGGGGGCGGTGGGGGCAGTTCCGGAGGCCCAGCCTGCTCTGAGGCCGGTCGGCGGCGCACGGTGCCAGTGCCATTCTGGTACACGGACAGTGGCGGTGGTGGCTCAGGCCCTGCCTCCCGCTCCTTGGCTTTGGGCCGGCGCTTGACCGTGTCAGACTCAGTCAAGATGAACTTGACATTCTCCTGCTGGTTCTGCTTGGCCCGGATGCGCCTCTTGAGTGTAGCGCTGGCCTCCACCCTGGCCAAGGGTGGGCCCTCGACACCCGCTTCGCCTTTGGAGGGACCCCGAGGCCGCTGCCGGCCAGTGCCATCCTCCACAAAGGGGCCTGGGTCTGCCGACTCCCCAGGCCCCCGGCGGGCAGTGGCCAGAAGTCCAGTGACTGGCCCGCTGAGAGTGCGGCGCCGGTTCACCACCTCACCGTCAGGCCCAATGGCCTCTTTGTGCTTCACCGAGGCCAGCACCGTGGCCACCCGGCCCTGCTCTGGGCTGGCAGGGCGGGGAGTGGGGTGGCCTTCGGGAGGCCTGCGGGCAGCCCGGCCCCCACCCCCAATGGAGGACAGCTCCAGCATGGCTGCGATGCTCTTCACGCTGCCGGCACTGCCCGTGTCCACACTGCCGGCCAGATCACTAGCCCGCCGGCACTGTGCCCGGACCCCCAGCAGGCCGTCCTCAGGCTCGGCGTCCGGCACTGGCTCATCCACCAGGTTGGCACTGGCCAGGGCCGAGCTGGAGCGCTTGGGTGGGGGTGGCGGGGGCCCCTTCTTTCGGGGGCGCACCGCAAAGGACTGGCTGCGGTTGACGTTCTTGTCGGTGCCTGCGGGCGCCCTCACCGAGTGGCTTCTGCCCACACGCCGCTGGACCGTGGCATAGGGGGCTGCAGCAGCAGGCACCAGCAGCTCGTCCCGCTCAGGCTCGCTGTCGGAGGCCACGTAGCGATTCAGACTGTGGGCTCGCTTCTTGGGCCGCCCCGGCTCCGCGTCGGCTTCAGCGGGCAGGCACAGTGTAGGCACAGCCGTCGGCACAGGTGGGGGCGCAGGTCCTGGGGCAGCCTGCCCCACCTCGCCCTCCACAGGCTGGGGCAGCACGTAGGCAAAGCCACGGTGTGTGGGCGACTGAGGCAGGGAGCGGGGTGACATGGGGCGCTCTGTTGGCGGCAGCAGCTGCGGGGTGGGCTTCACCTTGGCCGTAGCTGGGGCTGGACCGTGAGGTCCCCCAAGGGCCTGGGGAGAGCCTGGCCGGGTTTTGGTGGGCGTCTGAGGGGGCGTGAAGTGGCTGGTACCTGGTGGGAGGACCTGCCGGGGCTTGCCAGGCACAGGGGGCACGCTGGCCCTCTTGACGCTGTGACCATGACGGCCTGGCCGGGCCTCCTTGGGTGGAGTGCCGGGGGCCAGGCCCTCATCCAGCAGGTATTCCTGGCTTCGAGACATGGGACTGCTGGGCCCAGGGGGCCCGTCGCCCAGCAACTCCTGTGAGCTGCTCATGTGCCGTGCCCGGCCACCCAGGCTGGGCTCCTGCCGTGTGGTGGCCCTTGGGGGAGGTGGCAGGTGGCTGGAGGGCTTGTCGGCGGTGGTCCCCACCTCAGCCGGGCCAGTCATGGCAGCCTGCAGCTCGTCACTGAGCTCGCTGTCCTGGAAGGTGGTCATCTTAGGGGACTGGCAGTCGGCCGGTGCGGGCTCAGGTGGGGGTGGTGACTCAATGGCCATCACTTCAAGTGACTGGGGTGCCTTCCGGCGCAGGGGGCCCCCCTCATACTTGGCATATTCAGCCTTCTGCAGTTCTGCCAGCTTCCTAACAGCCAGCATCAGCTTCTTTTGGTGTCCTGAGTGGGGCACAGGGGGCAGGTCAGGTGGACCAGGAGGTAGAGGAGCAGAGGCTGGGCTACCAGCTCAGCTGGGGGCTGGGGCTGGGGCTGGGGCTGGGGCTGGGGCTGGGGCTGGGGCTGGGGCTAAGGCAGGGGCTGGAGCTAAGGCTGGGGCTGGGGCTGGGGCTGGGGCTGGGGCAGGGGGCTGGGGCTGCACTGGGGCTAGGGTCTGGGCTGGGGCCTCACCCAGCTTGGTAATGCCGATCTCCTGCAGGTCCTCCCAGGTGATGTCGGTGATGAAATCGATGTTCTCATAGCCATTGTCCACCAGCACCTTGTAGTACTGGGCTAGGCCGATCATGGACAGCCACACGGCCAGGTTAGCCTATGGAGCAGAGACAGACAGGGGCCACCTGGGCTGGCTGCCTGCACCCTGCCCACCTACTTGGAGCTGGAAGAGGAGGGGACACTGGGCCCGTGGGGCACAAACAGACAGAAGGACGAACGGATAGCCCAAGGCATTGGCACCAGAAACGTAGGGAGAGCCTCGGCTCAGACACCAGGCATTGCGTGCCACACAGCGAACACACGTGCACACACACATGGCTGACTGCGTCCACAGGACACCCTTGTCAGGGCAGGGCAGAAGAAGGCACTTTCCCACCTGGCCAGGCAGCCACGGGCACAGCACCGTGAGGAGACACACCCCAGAGTCATGGACACAGACGCACAGGGCCACACCTGGTACAGGAACACACACACGTCCTGAACGCTGCGCTCCCAGCCACACACGGGAACCAGCACCCTGTCCCACGTCACACGCTGACCTCTCACTGTTTTCCCACCCGCATCAGATGCACGGCCACACACAGCCACAACACACACACGTGCCAACACGCACAGCTCCAAGCAGTGTCCAGGCGTCTGCACTCCCAGCTGGAATTCACTCATCCATCTGCTCTTGGCACACTCAGCCACCCCGGGTGCGCGGCAAGGCCCGTGGGATCAGGACGTGAACCCCAGGAGGACCACTGAGCCACCCACTGAGTGGGGCAAAGTAGGGTGAGTGCAGATCCACCTGCCGGGTGGCTTTTGACAGCCACTGATCACCTCTCCCACTGGGAACCCAGAGCTCAGTGTGAGGCCCAGAGAGTCCACTTCAGGTTGGGCTAGGCCTGGACCCACCTTCTGCAGGCCCAGAACCCATCCCACCACACGTGCACCTCCATTAATGACCACACCCGCCATGGCATGTGCAGGTATCACCGGAAACGGGGGTGTCGGCTGTTGGTGAGGGCCACCCATGCAGTGGAGCATGTGTGCACGCAGGCAGCTGCTGGACGCCTGCAGGGTGTTCTGTGGGCTGGCACGTGCGTGGGTGCGTGTGAGCACAGGCCATTAAGCATGGCCCCCTGTAGTCTGCATGTGAGTGGCAATGCTTGGAGGCACGGTAGCTGGGGGGATCCCTGTGTGACAGTCTGCATGCAGAGGGAGTCCTGGTGACAGCATGGACATGGGGAGGGGACTCTCCTGACTTCAGGGTCCCTTAGCTCCCATGGCCCCTGGACAGCATCACCTCGCCCCTGCCCTAGTGACACAACAGGGGCCGCCCACGAGGCTCCCTGCTGGCAGGACATCCTCCATGTTCCTCTCCCTCAAGCCCTTGAGGTGGGGTGGAGGCTGTGGCCACGGAGGCAGGCTCTCTGTCTGACCGTCCAGGGCCCAGCCCCTGGGGTGTGGGTGACCTTACGGGTTTGTGCTCAGGCAGCCAGTCGGGGATGCTTAGGCCGCTGATCTCTGCCACGATCTTCTTCCGGTGACCCGGCTTGGTGACACCAATGGCTGTGAGGTCCTAAGCAGAGGGGAAGCTTGTCAGCTGGGGGCTGGGCCCGACCGTGGAACATAGCTGGCACTGGCAGTGTGTGGAAAGCTCACCTCGGGGGTCATGCGGCTGATGGTAGGCAGGTCGTAGCCGGCACTGATGAAGTTGGGGGCGTAGAGCTGCAGCTGGAATGCGGTGAGCCACTGGCCCACGGCCTCGGCGCTCTGGAAGACACAAGGCACCCGCTGCAGCTCGCCCGCCCGGCCGTGCCCTTCCACCGCAGCGCCTCCTTCTCTGCTTGGCCGGCCAGCCATGCAGCCGCTGAGTCCACTGTCCGCTGCTCCATCTGCAGCAGGCCCTGGCAAGCCTGGCCCGTGAATGATCCTCAGTCCGCGGTCCCCGAAGCACCTCCTGGAGCATCCTCCACCCTTCTGCCTTCTTCTCGGATCTCCACCAGGGTGGGGGCTGCTGCTGTCCGCCATACGCCTCCCTGACTGTCCCCTGCTCCTGCACCAGGGACGCCCCATGCCATCTTGGGGAGGCAAGTGGTGTGACCCCATAGGAGGGGACTCTGGAAAAGGGGCCTGGGGCTGGACTGGAAGGTGGGCTCTGTGGCCACAGGTAGAGGTGCCATGCCTCCACCATGCAGGACTCAGCCAGCAGCTTACGCCTCCCCCACACACGGGTGCACTCACACGCCATGCACCGTGCCCAAGCACGCACCGCACCGTCTCACACCCAGCCCTCCACCTGTACACAGACTCTCATGCGCAGCTCACAGCCACACCATCACACACGTACGCCGCACGCACATGCACACACTGAGGCACAGGTTGGCCCACACACACAGCCTGCACAACGACAACACCTGTACACATGGGCGGACACACACAACACACACAGAGGAAAGGGTCTGGCCTGGCAATGCCCCCAACCCTGCCGCAGCCAGGCCAGGCAGGCCGTGTAGGTGCCCATCAGCCTGACCGCCTCTCCCCGGAGCCCATGCTGGGGGCCCCCCAAGCCCTGTACCTTGCCCTCCGATGCCGGCTCCAGCTTCTTGGGTGGCTGCTCCCCATAGACCTGTCCGGCGTGGGCTGGAGGCTGGGACCGGGCCGCACCTGGAGATGAGAGTGGGTGGGGGACAAGGGCTGTCAGGCTGCTTCCCTGCCAGGCTCTGAGGCAGCATCCTTGCTCTTACCTGCGGAGCCTTCCAGAGGCTTCACGGGGCTGTCCCCTGGGCTGGACTCGGAGACGGACTTCTGGGAAAGCACTGTTGCCAGAAGCTGCAACCCAGAAACACCGGCTTGCTCGCCCGCTCCCAGCCAGGTCACCCTGGCCCCGGCCACCACCCCACCTACCTTGACGCCCTCGGAGCCTGCGTGCAGGGCGTGGCCCCCGCTGCCCCGGCCGCCAGCCACACCGCTCACACTGCCACTTCGTTCCCCACCTGCCAGCGCGAGGGGGCAGGATGAGGCCGGTGCTGGCCCCTGCCTGGCCCCACGGTGGTGCCTTGCGGAAGTCCTTCCACCTCTGCCCTTCGGGGACCCGGCCTACCTGCAAAAGGCTTCCTCAGCACCCAGATCTCCTCTGGGGGTGCGGAGGGTCCCGATGAGCTGCCTCCCTGGTGCAGGCTTGGTTCAGTGCCTGCTCGGGGACCTGTGGGCCGAGCACAGTCTCTTGAGTCCTAGGCTAATGTGGGTGGCTGCTGACACAGAGGGGAGGCAGGGCAGAGGCCAAGCGGCCACACTGGGGGGTCCTCTCTGCCCACTGTTGTCCCCAGGGAGCTGAGAGGCCCTCGGAAGACTCCTCCCACCCCAGACATTTAGAGCAGGAGAGGGGCAGAGGCAGCCCAGCCCAGGAATCCTGCCGGTGGCCCTGGAGTCCTGTGGGCGGGGGGGCCGGGGACTGCTGGACAGTGTGGTCTCTGTGCTGGGGACCAGGGGGCAGGCAAGGAGCCCCCGCACAAGCTGGAGCCAAGGCTCCTACTCAGGAGCTAGATGGCCATGGCGGGGGCTGGCCCTGCCTGTCAACCTCCGTGTCCTCCATTAGAAATAAACTGGTCCCTCGGAGGCGCCGCATGTGGCTTCACAGCCTGGGGCCCCTTGGCCTGGTCCCTCTCCTCAGCCTCGTGTTCCTCAGATGTGCCAAGCTCTTGCCTGCCTCAGCACCTTGGTTTTTTTCTTTTTTCTTCACTAAGAGCAGACACTTGAGTGCTTTTTTGTCATTACTATTGTTTTGAGACAGGATCTTGCTCTATGACTCAGGCTGGCACAATCTTGGCTTACTGAAGCCTCTACTTCCCAAGCTCAAACAATCCTCCCACCCCAGCCTCCCAAGTCCCTGGGGCTACTGGCACACACCACCACATTTGGCTAATTTTATTTTTTGTAGAGATAGTATCTCACTCTGTTGCCCAGGCTGATCTCGACCTCCTGGGCTCAAACAGTCTCCCGCCACAGCCTCCCAAAGTGCTGGGATTACAGGCGTGGGCCACCGTGCCCGGCCCTGCCCCATTTCAACACACAGCTCCTGCCACTTGGAACCCACCCACCTCTCAGGGCATTCTCTGGCCTTCTCTGACTGCCCCATCTTAAGCAGGCCCTACCTGTGCCCTGGGTCACTGGTTGGTACATGTGTCTCCATGTTTACTTTGCTGTCCCTGCCCCTTCCCACCCCAGGGCAAGCTCCTTGGGAGCTGGGTCCCCATCTGCCCTGGTGGCCAGTTCAGAACCAGAACGTGACGGCACACAGGGCTTGGTGGAACACATGAAGGAACAAGTGTGGGAATGGACGAAAAGACGGCCGCTGGGGCACCCAGACGCTCCCCACTCAACCCCACGGCAGCGCCCAGAACCCTAGCCCTGCTAGACGCCCCCACGCCTTCAGTACACTCGCTGCTTCCAGCTCCCAAGCCCAGACGGCTGGGTTCCTGCCTGCCCCCCCAGGGCAGGGTGGGACTTGCCTGCTCGCTTGACAATGGCCTCACCCAGGGAGGACGGGAAGTAGCCCACCCGGTCATTGCCCGTCCGGTTGTCATGGATACAGCCCTTCCACCGGCCATCCGGATGCTGCTCGAGGACCTGGCCAGTAAGGTGAGGAGCGCTCAGGGAGATGCCCCCTTTCTCAGTGCCTCCTGCACAGGGCCCCCCAGTTGCAGCGGGAGGGTGTTCTGAGGTGCGCAGAGCCAGGTCCCGCCCCCTCCCCGCCGAGACAGCCCCGGGGCCATGCTTACAGTGATGACGTCCCCCGCCTTCACGTTGAGGCTGGTCAGGTCGTAATTGTTGCAATAATCCTTGGTCGCCCGGACCTGCAGGGCTGCTGAGGCCTCTGGGGATACAGGAGGGGGCCCCCCAAGTCCTGCAGACTGATCTGGCCCAGCTCCAGCCCAAGCCCCTGCTCCTCTGCCCTGCCCGGGCCCACCTCGCAACAGCTGCTTGATCTCCCTGCTGGCCTGGGACGTGGTGAACTGGTGCACGATGTCCAGGGCCGTCTGGCTGTAGGTGTTCCTCACATGGGCATTGATCCCGCTCTGCACACGCGAGACGTGAGGCCCTGTCAGGAGCCCCCACAGCCCACCGGGCCCAGTGCCCCTGGCCCCCAGACTCACATCCAGCAGCAGCCGCACCACCTCCGTCTTCCCGCAGAGCGCAGCTTCGTGCAGGGCGGTGCCGGACTTGGTCTGGCGGTTAATGTCGATGCCAGCTTGGAGAAGGAGCCTGGCAGGAAGGCGAAGTGGACAGGCGGAGCCTTCTAGCAGGAGGCCAGCCCTAGCACCCACAAACCAGGTCTCCATTTCCAGGTGCCCCCGCGGCCTGCTAGGGGGCTGAGGACTGTCCAGCCCTGCCCCGTGTCTCTGTTATACACTGAGTGCTGAGCGTTTTTTCTTTTCTCTTTTCTTTTTTTTCGAGACAGTATTTCACTCTTCTCGCCCAGGCTAGAGTGTAATGGTGCGATCTCAGCTCACTGCAACCTCCGCCTCCCAGGTTTAAGCGATTCTCCAGCCTCAGCCTCCAGAGTAGCTGGGATTACAGGCGCCTGCCACCAGATGCAGCTAATTTTTTGTATTTTTAGTAAAGACGGGGTTTCATTATGTTGGCCAGACTGGTCTCGAACTTCTGACCTCCTGATACACCTGCCTCAGCCTCCCAAAGTGCTGGGATTACAGGCGTGAGCCACTGTTCCCGGCCTGCTTTTTCTAAGACAGGGTCTCACTCTGTCACCCAGGCTGGAGTGCAGTGATGCAATCATGGCTTACTGCAGCCTCAAACTCTTGGCCTCAAGCAATCCTCCTGCCTCCGCCTCCAGAATATCTGGGATTACAGGCATATGCAACTGTTCCCAGCTCTTTTTCTGTTTTGCTTCTATTTTTTGTAAACACCAGGTCTTGCTATGTTGCCCAGGCTGGTCTCTAACTCCTGGGCTCAAGCAAGCCTCCTGCATCGGCCTCCCAAAATGCTGGAATTGCAGACATTTTGAACCCCCGCACTCAGCCCACTTTTTAAGAAAGTAGAGATGAGGCCGGGCACGGTGGCTCACACCTATAATCCCAGCACTTTGGGAGGTTGAGGTGGATGGATCACAAAGTAAGGAGATCAAGACCATCCGGGCCAACATGGTGAAACCCCATCTCTACTGAAAACACGAAAATTAGCTGGTTGTGGTGGTGTGTACCTGTAATCCCAGCTACTCAGGAAGCTGAGGCAGGAGAATCGCTTGAACCCAGGAGGCGGAGGTTGCAGTGAGCCGAGATCACACCACTGCACTCCAGCCTGGTGACAGAGCGAGACTCTGTCTCAAAAAAAAAAAAAAAATTAGAGACGGGGTCTCTCTGACACCTAGACTGGAGTGCAGTGGCGCAATCCACTCACTGCAGCCTCAACCTCGTCGGCTCAAGCCATTCTCCTGCCTCAGCTTCCCAAGGGACTGGGTCTACAGGTGTGTGCCACCACGCCCAGCTAATTTTTCTGTGTTTTGTAGTGATAGGATCTTGACATGTTGTTGCCTAGGCTGGTCTTGAACTTCTGGCCTCAAGCAATCCTGCCAAAGTGCTGGGATTACAGGTGTGAGCCACCGTGCCCGGCCCACAGTGAGTGTTGTTGAAGGGCCCTCCTGGCGCTAAGACTTCCCAGCTGTTATCTTGTTTGACGCTAGTGTAGGCGCTGCTGTGAGCCCCACTTTATGGATGGGAAACTGAGGCTCAGAGAAGTTCAGCACCTCCTTGAGTGCACCCAGGGGTAGCGGGGCCGGGAAAGAGCAAGCAGAAGCCCCCTCCCCAGCCCCTCTAGCTCATCCTGTACATGGGCACTGGAGGCCATGCCAGAGGCTTGACCATGGACCTGGGACCCTGCATATTCCTGCCCTATCCCCAAGCCAGAAGCCAGTGCCCTGAGCCCCAGGCTGCTGCTGAACTCCAGGGACCCTGAGGCGGAGGCCCTCCCTGCCACCGGCTCTACCTGATGATGTCGATGTGGCCGTTCTTGGCTGCGAGGTGCAGAGGGCTGGTGCCGTTGGGGTCAGTGGCGTCCCCCGGCCGGGGCTCCAGCAGCGCCGCACACATGTTACTGCTGAGGAGCAGCTGGACCACCTTGAAGGAGGGGTCAGGGTAGAAGGGCCCTGGGTGTGGGGCTCCCCAGCTCCACCCCACGGGGCTCTGTGGAGGACTCACCCCAACACGGCCGAACTCGCAGGCCAGGTCCAGGGGTGTCTTCCCCGAGTTGTCTACCATGCACGGGTTGGACTGGTGCTGCAGCAGCATCTCAGACTGGAGGCCAAGGGTGCAGTCAGGACCTCGAATCCTCAGCCTACGTATCCTCAGCCCTGCACACCCTCAGCCCTGGGCATCCTCAGCCTGGGCATCTTCAGCCCAGGCATCCTTACCCCGGGCATCCTCAGCCCTGGGCATCCTCAGCCCCAGGCATCCTCGCCCTAGGCATCCTCAGACTGTGCTGCCCCCACATCCGTCCCCACTCAGGCCTCACCACATCATAGTGACCGTGCTGGGCTGCCAGGTGCAGGGGGATGTGGCCCTCATCGGATGGGATGTTCACAGCGGAGCCTGCCTTCAGCACCAGCTTCATGGGCTCCTTCCGGCCCTGCCAGGCGGCATAGTGAAGCGGCCGCATGCCTGGAGGGTGAGGGGATGCTGGGAGCTGAACCCTGACCCCAAACCCAGTGCTGGGGGGTGGGGGTGCTGGGAGCTGACCACTGACTGCAAGACCAACCCTGGGGAATAGAGGGTGGTGGGAGCTGACCCCTGACCGCAAGACCAACCCTGGGGAATAGAGGGTGGTGGGAGCTGACCCCCAACCCCAAGCCCAGCTCTGGAAGGTGGAAGGATGCTGGGAGCTGACCCCTGACCCGAAGCCCAACGCTGGGGAGTAGGGGGCGCTGGGAGCTGACCCCTCACCCCAAGCCCAATGCTGGGGAGTGGGGGATGCTGGGAGCTGACCCCTGACCCCAAGCCCAATACTGGGGGGGTGGGGGAATGCTGGGACCTGATCACTGACTCCAAGCCCACCCCTGGCCTCCAGGATCCTGATCCCACAAGGACATGCCTGAACTTGGACTGAGACCCTGGGCTGAGAACTCAGCCAAGGATCCACGCAGGCCCTAGGGAGCCCCTCCATTGCCTCTGCCCCTGTCCCCACCAGAGGCCCTGGGCCAGTCTTGCCTTTGTTGTCCTTTATGTCCACAGCGGCCTGGGCCTCCAGCAGCAGGCTGATCAATTCCGTGTTGCCATTCAGGGCCGCGTGGTGCAGAGCTGAGAAGCTGGCACAGGCAGAGGACACATAGAGCAGAGGCCCCAGCACCCCTCCCTCCCCAGGAGTCACCCTCTCATGCAGGCAGGCACTGTCCAGCTCGGAACTCACCCATCAGGGTCCTGGAAGTTGACATTGATCTTCTTGGTGGAGCCCAGGAGCTCTAGGGATGGAAGGAGACTTGGTGAGGGGAGGCTGTGCCAGCCCCTTCAGGCAGCCCAAGGGCAGGGAGAGGGTGCCAGCCATCTCCCTGGCAGGCACAACTCTGCTGGGCTCTCAGGCTGCAGACACTCGTCCACTCCTGCACTCACACCTTCAGCTCTGCCCCGCACCCAGGTGCCAGCCGCTTGGGCCTTGGTGTCCATTGTCCTGAGATGTGGGGGTTCACAGTACTAAGGACTCTGGCCTGGGGTCCTTGTTCCCACCTGGGGACAGTAGGCAAGGCCGTGCACCCACACAAGCACACACATGTGCACGCACACCCCTCCCTCGGGACACTGGCTGAGCACCTGCCAATGGTGGGAGGGAGAGAGCCGGCCCAATCTGTCTCTCAGAAGGATCCAGATGGGGCCGGGGGTGGCCAGGGAGGCTGGAACACCCGGAAATGGGGGTATCTCTGGGGGAGGATCTGCATCTCCACCATGCAGCACCCCCACTGCCAGCCCTGGGCCACAGCCAGTGTGGATGAGCAGAAGGGGGAGGCGGGCGAGTGGGCTGGCACCTCTGAGCGACCTCACGAGAACGGCTGCCTCCTCCCCAGCGGGGCTAGGAGCACCTGAGGCCAGAGGGGCTCCGCCCTCCCTTCAGGGCCCCAGCGTCCTCCTGGGTCCCCCCCAACCTGATCTCTCCCAGCCAGCTACCAGAGGAGGGAAGCCCACCAATGCCCTCCCAGTGGGCTCCAGTCCAAGCAGACGGGCCAAACCCCTGCCTATCTGGGCCGTGGTTACATAACCCATTTGTGGGTCAGTCACTCTGAGAGGGGAGCTAGCAGGACAGAGGCCCCTTTGTCCAGGCCCAGGACGGGGGGCGGATGCTGAGGGCAGGGGAGTTGAGGGAGTCGAGGCACAGGGCTGGTTGCAGGGCCTGCACAGTGAGCCACAGCAGCCCTGGCTGCCCTGGCCTTGGTCCCAGCCACTGGACGCAGAGTGTGGGTCCCCTGATGACCCACAAGGCTGAACAAGGGCGCCAGACAGCTATGAATTCAAATCTCTGCTCTGCCACTCACCCGCCTGTGGCCTTGGCTGCTGGCGCTTCCCTGAGCTGGAGCAGTGGGTGCTAACAGGGCCTCTCGGAGGCATGAGAGCATTTCCAGACATAAAGCGTACAAGGCCTGGCACAGGTCAGGTCTTGGTGTGTGGCGATTACTAATATTAGCCGTACAGGAATCCCACCCCCACCTCTCTCCAGCCAGGGGCTTCTCCTGGCAAGCAAAGGGGTCTCCAGCCTTGCCGGCCCCTCCCCCTCTGTTCAGACATTGCTGGCACTGGTGTCCCTCTTGGTTAGTGGCAACGCCATCCTTCCTGACCATGGCCCAGGCCAAAATCTTGGAGCCAGCCCTGGGGCCTTTCCTGTGCACCTGTAGCTTGTC
Source organism: Cacajao melanocephalus (assembly GCA_963573385.1). Lineage (NCBI taxonomy): Eukaryota > Metazoa > Chordata > Mammalia > Primates > Pitheciidae > Cacajao > Cacajao melanocephalus. The sequence goes on along the minus strand of CAUYLG010055815.1, from coordinate 26,753 downwards.
CGTCAGCTCTGCCTCCCAGACACCCCCAGAGCACACTTGAAACCCTAGCGCATCTCCCCATGGCCACTGCCACTGCCCTGATCCAGGCCAGCATCTCTGGCAGGATTGGTCCCGTCCCCTCCTCACTGGTGTCACTAAGATCCTCCTGCATGTTAAACCTTCGTCTAACCTCCACACCCACCGCATGTTTCCCTGGGAAAACATGAGTCAGGCTCTGTGCAGTGGCTCGCGCCTGTAATCTCAGCACTTTGGGAGGCTGAGGCAGGAGGATCACTTGCGGCCAGGAGTTCAAGACCAGCCTGACCAACATAGAAAGACTTTGTTTCTACAAAAAATAAAAGAAATAAAATTAGCCAGGCATGGAGATGTGTGCCTGTGGTCCCCACTACTTGGGAGGCTGAGGTGGGAGGATCACTTGAGCCAAGGAGGTTGAGGCTGCAGTGAGCCATGACTGTACCACTGCATTTCAGCCTGGGCAACAGAGCAAGATCCTGTCTCAAAAAAACAAGAGGCTGAGCACTTTGGCTCACACCTGTAATCCCAGCACTTTGGGAGGCTGAGGTGGATGGATCACGAGGTCAGGAGTTCAAGACCAGTCTGACCAATATGGTGAAACCCTATCTCTACTAAAAATTTAAAAAATTAGCCGGGCGTGGTGGCAAGTGCCTGTAGTCCCAGCTACTCAGGAGGCTGTGGCAGGATAATTGCTTGAACCTGGGAGGAGGTTGCAGTGAGCTGACATCACGCCACTGCACTCCAGCCTGGGCAGCAGAACCATATTCTATATCAAAAAAGAAAAAAAAAAAAAAAAAAAGGCAGAGAGAACATGAGTCAGATCCTCCCACCCCTCTCCTGAAGACCCCTCCCTGGCAGCACTGGTCTCACTGGGAGGGGAGGCTGAGATTGACAATGGCTGTGTGTGAGGGGCTGCTGTTTTGCTCTTAGCTCCCATTACTTCCATCACTCCTGCTACAGCTACATAGGCCTCCAGACTTCCCTCCAACATACAAGCCGCCCTGCGGCAGGGCCTTTGCACGTGCCCTGTGCGCATGCGCAGCTGCTGTTTCTAGTTATTCCCACGGCCCTCACCTTGTGCGCATGTGCGGCTCCTTGTCTCTGGTTATCTCCACGGCCTTCCTCACTCTGTATGCCTGCGTGGCTCCTCTTCCCTAGTTATCCCCACGGCCTCCCTCACCCTGTGCGCATGTGCAGCCTCCCTCATCCTGTGCGCATGTGCGGCTCCTCTTCCCTAGTTATCCCCACGGCCTCCCTGACGTTTTTCAGGTCTTTACCCACAGGTCACTCACTCAGCATGCTCTGCCCATCTGAAGTGAACCCTGCCCACCCCGCACGCCCCACAGCTACTGTGCTTGACTCTGGCCCTCGTCACCACCTGACACGTCAACCTCCTTCTGCTCTTGCTTTTACCCATCTCCATCACTCAACTACAAACACCAAGGGGAGAAGGGCCATCATCTGTTCCGCTCACTGCAGAATCCTCGGTGGCTAAAACGGTGCCCTGTGCAGACAAGGTACTCAGCTGGGGACTGGACTGATCTCGTCCCCCACATGCTGCCTGCCCACCTCGGTAGCTTCATGGGTGTGTGGCCTGTGCTTGACTCAGAAGGGCCCCCACGCCTGGGGATGCTCCCCTGTCACCATCTTGCAATTCTTTTTCTTTTTTTTCTGGAGACAGAGTTTCACTCTTTTTGCCCACGCTGGAGTGCAATGGCGCGATCTCAACTCACCGCAGCCTCCACCTCCCAGGTTCAAGCGATTCTCCCGCCTCAGCCTCCCAAGTAGCTGGGATTACAGGCATGCACCACCACACCCGGCTAATTTTGTATTTTGAGTAGAGATGGGATTTCTCCAAGTTGGTTAGGCTGGTCTCGAACTCCTGACCTCAGGTCATCCGCCTACCTCGGCCTTCCAAAGTGCTGGGATTACAAGCGTGAGCTACCGCGCCGGGCCTGAAATTCTTCTTGAGCAAAGGGTCCTGCGTTTTCATTTTGCATGAGGACCTGGGAATTATGTTGTAGGGCTGCCACTGTCTCTTGCCCATTAGCTGAAGGGAGTGCAGATGTCACTGTCCCAGGCATCCCTGCCAGGGCCACACTCAGGAGGTTCTCCCCCTGGAATGCTGACCCCGGCTCTTTTGCTCCAGGGCAGCTAGCCCTCAGCATGCCCCCAGGACTGCCCAAGCCTGGCCCTGTCCTCCCTTCCCCAGCTAAGGCAGCCAGAGAGCTCGGTGTGGAACCCACCTTCTCACCCAGCCACACCACACCTGCAGGACCTGAAATCTCAGAGGGGCTGGAGGTCAAAGCCCATAAAGTGACAGATGCTGGTTGGGGAGGGGAGTCTCTCTCAGGAAGGGGACCACCCCCACGTGACGAGGGGTACGTGACTAAAGCCATCTCATCCCTCTCCCCACCCATGGTCTCCTCAAGAGGGAAAATAGCTGAAATTGAATGGGGGCAGCTTGAGGTCTTGGGACATGCTAACCCCAATTCCTCTGGGGGAAAGTGGGTACCCAAGAAGGTTCCAGAACTGAGAAGGGCCTGGGGCTGGGGGCCGTTTCACCTGAAAACAGGTTCTCTGGATGAAGCAGGAGCAGAGCATGGCTGCAGGGGGCTAGGGCCAGGATGAAAGTCTAGGAGCCCCCTCCCTCTCCACGAGGTCCCTAAGCCCTGTAACTCTATGACAGTAAAATCTTCGCCCCCAGGGCAGGTGCAGTGGCTCACGTCTGTAATCCCAGCACTTTGGGAGAACGAGGCAGGCAGATTACATACAGGGTCAGGAGTTTGAGACCAGTCTGGGCAATACAGTGAAACCCTGTCTGTAATAAAAATATAAAAATTAGCCAGGAATGGTGGCGTGCGCCTGTAGTCCCAGCTACTCAGAAGCTGAGGCAGAAGAATTGCTTGAACCAGGGAGATGGAGGTTGCAGTGAGCTGAGATCGAGCCACTGCACTCCAGCCTGGGTGACAGAGCAAGACTCTGTCTCAAAAAAACAAAACCATAACAACAAAAACCCTTAGCCACGACCAGCCCTCTCACTGCTGTCCTGAGCCTGTCCCACCTCTGGGGTCCGATCCATACCTCAGGCCAGAAGGGAGCCATTAGTGGGCCAAGGTGAGAGGGTGGCGGGCACTGGCCCTTGCTGCTCAGGGGCGTCCTCCAGGGCATTCTCAGGCCTGCCTCCGTGGACAAGGGGCCTCTATGGATGGGGTCTGGGTCAGAGGGAAGAGTGGGCCCCTCCCAGCCAGCAGGGGGCCAGCCCCTACCCCGAATCTCCCCCAGAGCAGGTTCCTCTTCCCCTTAAGGACAGCTGCTAAGTGTGCGTGTGCGGGCACAGGAGGCTCCCTTCAGAGCGGGGCGACTGGGGGGCTGGCTGAGCCTGGGGTGACTCTGGAGCTGGGGGATGGAGGGAAGGGGCCGGGCACCCAGAGGGGACCCTGGAAGCAAGGCTCATGGCGACAGCCCTGGGCTCAGGGGGCCGTGGAGGACACTGCTGGATACCCCCTACCTCGTGGCCCAAACTCAGCTGTACTTTGCTGAATCAAAATACATCTTACTCCAAAGCAGGCCAGCGTTGCCATGACGACCGAGCTAATTCATGGAGGGATTTCTCCTCTGATTTATTACACCCGCCCCTGTGAGTCAGAGAACACAGACGGGGCCAGGGCAGGTGTCTCTCCTGCCCCAGAGGCCAGGGAGAACAGGCAGAGACCCAGGTGAGGGTGGGAGCCCCCACACCTCCCCAGAATGGCCACAATAGAAGGGAATAGGAAGCCCCAGAGTTGAAGCCCCCACTTCTCCTGCCCCTGGCCTAAGGCCGAGGTCGTCGCTGGCATTTACTGAGCACTTACTGAATGCCTGGGCTTCAAGCGCCGAGGCTCACTGGTCTTAGGACCTCAACGTGAGGCTGACATCCCATCCTACAGATGAGGAGACTGAGGTCCACAGAGCTGGAGTTGTCTGTGCCCAAGGTCATGCGACCACTAGGTGGAAGCCTTTACCTCGCCTTCCCTCTCAATCCCCACACCTGCTTTCCAGGCTCAGCTGAGGCTGCCTCTGCCCATAAGCTCTCCCTTGCTGAGCCCTGGGACCTGAAACAGCTCCAGGCCAGACTGCAAGGCACTGGTGCCCCCTTGCTCTTACTGCACACAATGGACAGGAGCTGGCCAGCCAGTCATGGGTCGCTGGTGAAGAGGGTCGGGGAGGGGGGGGGTTTGTCCTTCTGGGACTCCAGGTCCCCCCACCTCCCAGGAACCAGTCCCAGTTATTGGCATCCCCCTGGAGGAAGGGGAGGGGGATTCCCTGGCTTATAGTCTGTGGGGGTGGAGTGAGGAGAGAGGACGCCCAGACCCCACATGCCGACCTGCAGAGCCCTGTCCATGCCCGCACAGGTGCCCTGACACACTGACACGGCTATACGTGCGCAGCCGCACAGGCGGCTGGTCCACACGCCCATCCATCCATCTCCAGCGGCCCCCAGGGAGGCTACGCGCTGAGCCAGGATGAGTGCTGGGATCAGGGCACCCAGCTCCCAGCCCTTTACGGGGGCCCCCACAGCGCAAGCTAGGGATGGCCAGTGGTGGTCCCCGACTCCCTCATGGCCTCTTTTCCCAGTAGGGAAGCTGGGGACCTGGGTCTGCGGGAGCCTGCCTGAGCAGGGCCCCAAGCCCTTGTCCCCAGGCCGGCCCTGCCTGGACTCCAGCCTGCCCTGGGCTGGGCGACCTTGGGCCTCTGCTCTCCCATCAGTAAATGGCCCCCCACCGGCCATGCCAGGGCAGCCACACCCCCAGCGTGGTCCTGCCCCCACCTTCCCTGCAAAGCGTGTTATTAAACATGGGGAGGGGAGGGGGTCTGCCAGGGTCTGTCAGCTCCCGGTTCGCCCCTCGCCGCAGGGTCCCCCTCCCTGTCTGCCCGGTGCGAGTGGTGGCGGGGCGGGGGGGGGGCATCCGCCTCGCCCTTTGCAGGCCCCAGCAGAGACCTCCAGCTGTCAGCCTGCAGCCTGAGAAGGGAGGGGGACAGAGGCAGGGAGGGAGGGATGCGAACGCCCGCGGCCCGGGAGGCGGGTGCCGCCAGGTGCCCGCTGGGGGGCTCGGGCTGACGGCCGGCGCTCGGGGCCGCCCCATCTCCAGTGCTGGGGGCAGCGGGTGGGGGGCACGGACTGAGGGTCTGGGAGCTGCTGGCCCCGCCCCGCCCCCGGGGACCCAACAGCGTCCCCTTCCAGCCCGGCGCCGAGCAGGGTAGGGGGTTCCACGCCGGGGAGGGGCCCCAGGGCTCCCGCCCGCGCCCCGCGCCCCCGGCACTCACTGGCCTTCCCGGGCCGCGGCCTCTGCAGCAGCCTCTGCGCGGTCCCTACGTCCTCCGCCTTCACCGCCTGCACCAGCTCCTGCTCCTTCCCCATGGCGCGGCCGGGGCTGCAGCGACGCGGCTGAGCTCGTGCGCTCGTGCGCTCGGCGCGGCTCAGAGGCGGCGGCGGCCCCGCGGCACCGGCCGCCTCCCCCGCCGCCTCCTCGCCGCCCGCCGCCCCTTCGCCCTCCTCGGGCTCCGGCTCGGGCTCCGGCTACCGGCGCGGAGGGGGCGGGGAGCGCGTCACGGGCGGGGGGCGGCCCGGGGGCGGGGGCGCGTGGCGGGCGCGGGGCGGGGGCGCGGCACCTGGCGCCGCCTCCCGGACGCCGGGGTCCGCACCCGGGCCGCCGACCTCCGTCAGCCCGCGCCGGCCGCGCGCCCGGGCCCGTGGCTCCGCCCTCCCCGCGCCCGCCCCGGGACGCCCCCTCCCCACGTGCGCGCCGCGCGCTCAGGCTCGGCCTCTGCGGACGCGGGCGGTCTGGGGCGGCTAACCCGGTTGCGGACGCGGACGCCGGGGGTGGACTGGAAGCCCCGACGCGGAGGCGGCGGCGGCGGCGCGGGGCTGAGCCGGGAGACGCTTCCAGAGGCTGCGGGACCCGCGGGGGAGGGTTCCGAGGCAGCGGGCGGGCGGGGACTGGGCCCTGAGAGACCCAGGCGCCAGTGGCCCCGGAGCCGGCCCGCCAGGCTGTCAGGCGTTCCTGGCCCGGGGTTCCCGTGGGAGGTGTCGAGGGATTGTGAAGAGGAATCTCCCAATAATGAATTCGGTGTCAGGGAACCCGCACCCCCAACCCCCAAGCATCCTCCTGCTGCTCTCCGCAAATAATGCGGGCGCCACAGCTTCCCCCAGCCTCAGTCCGAAGCCGGACCTCAGAGTGGTCCCCCACCCCCACTTCGGAGAGAGCTCAACTCCCCACTCCCGGCACCGACTGGGGGTCGCCTCCATCTCCACCCCTACAGGACTGGACCCTCCCGCGAGCACCAACCTGCCCCCCGCCTACGCCTGCCCACTCTCCAGCCTGCAGCCCAGGCAGGCTGATCCGGCTTCATGGGTGCTGGAGGCCCCGACTTGTCACCCTCTGAGCTACCTGAAGGCTTGGGCCACCCTGCGCCTCAGGCCCTCTCCCATTGGGCCTGCAGCATTCTAGAGGCAGATCAGTGGGGGTCTGAGTCCGGGCTCGGGCTCCATTTCCCTCATCACCCAAGCGGGCAAGGCTGTTAGGGGAATTTGGGGAGGGTGACACCCATCCTATGAGGCGTGGCCTGATGCCCCCACTCCCTGTGGCCCCAGACCATTGAGCAGGTCGAGGGACGGAGGAGGTCTGAGGGCAGAGACAGGTAAGGTGATAGGGAGTTGGATCCTGGCGTCCTGTCCGCAGCTGGCAGTTCCCTCTGTGGGATCTCCTGTTAGGTTTAGGTAGCAGCCCTCAGTCTTTCAGCATGTGCTGGGCTCCTGGGTGGGTCCCCAAATGCTAGTGCCCTTCCTCTTGCCCTTTCCAGCAACCAGTTGAGTACCTGCTGGGTCGCCTCCTAGATGAGATTGGACTCACTGTCCTCATTTTACAGATGAATAAACTGAGGCTCAAAGAAGCTAAGGGACTCACCCAGGGTCTCAGAGTTTGAGGTTGTGAGTCTGGGCTGTGCACCCACACCTCTGGATGTGTCCTATTTGCCCTCTTAGTTGGTTTGTGACCATGAGCTGGTCACTTTTTTTTTTTTTTTTTTTGAGACAGGGTCTTGCTGTGTCGCCCAGGCTGGGGTGCAGCGGTGCCATCATAGCTCACTGCAGCCTCCGACCTCCCAGGCTCAAGCGATCCTCCTGCCTCAGCCTCCTGAGTAGCACCTGGCTAATTTTTTGATTTTTTTAGTAGAGATGAGGTCTCAGTATGTTACCTAGGCTGGTCTCGAACTCCTGGCCTCAAGCAATCCTCCCACCTCAGCCTCCCAAAGCACTGGGATTACAGGCATGAGCCACCACACCTGGCCCACTGTGCCTAAGTGTCTGCTTCCCTCCCTAAGCATGCTGCCTCCCCTTAGGTTAGTGGAGGATAAATTGCGATGGTATCCACAAAGCACTTCACGGTAGGACTTAGTAAGTGCTCACAAAAATGGCTGCTATACATATTGTGATATTCTTGGGTCTCTCTGCCTGGGAAGCAACTGTGTTTTATGCATCTTTGTATCAAGGTACCTCACAGTGTGAACAGCACATAGGAAGAATTAAAAATAAGATAGCTACTGGCATTACTACTATTTTTATGTTTTGGCATGTTAAGGCAAACCACCCTGACCTGTGCTTACCATACAGAGGCTCATGGAGCAAGTATTCAAACATTTAAATGATACAAATCATGCCAGTAACCTGTTAAAAGTATGTTCTATGCTCCTACCTTAACTATACTTCATCATGACCTGAGAGCCCAAGGTCAAATGGAGAATTCTCAGATTCCTTGGGTGATGAACTGGCCCCTGTTTGTAGCTGCTCCACCTATTCTCTGCTCAGCTCCAGCACTGTCCACATGCCACAAACAGGCACCTCCATGGTTGCTCCTCAGAGCTAGGGTGGGCACCTGCTGTGCGGCCCACCTTCAGGAGGACAGACTGGGCAGAGGGCTGTGTGGGTGCTGGGAGTGGGCTCAGGACTGTTTGGGCAGGGAACTCCGGGGTCCTAGGTGCTCAGAGTATGAGCCAGAATGGGGACCCAGGCTCCAGGTGGGTTCCTGCTCAGGACCTCAGAGATTCCTCACCCCATGGGGTGGAGCCTGGCAGGAGGAGACCAGAGCCTTCTGCTGGGTGAGGCTAAAGCCCACGAGTGGCCGGGAAGCCTCAGATCTGATACTGCAACCAGTGACCTTGGACGAGTCCCCGATGCTCGGCTGCCTCATCTGTGAAATGGGCCAGCAGCTCTGCCTGCAGCCTAGGGCTGATGAGAAAACAGATGTGCACATCTGCCTGGGGCCCCCAAAGCCTGGGGTTGGGGGAGGCAGGGCAGGGGGCTGCTCAGGCTGGGGGATGAGGATGCAGAGGCGTGGGACTCCAGGAAGTCAGGCCTGCGAGGACGATCCTGGGAGGGGGTCGCTGAGCCAGCAGAATTGCTGAGGCTCGGCCTGGAATGGAGCTGGTGACGGCCTCACTGCAGCCTGGGCTGGCCTCCTTCCCAGATGCATGGCATGCGCTAGCCAGCCCGCAGCCCCTTCCTCCGTCCGCTGGCTGTATGTCTGCTCAGGCGCTCCCTGGTGGTCCCTTGAGCCCCTGTCCCTCGAGTCCCCAAAGCCCTGGAACAGGCATGAGGAATGGGCCCTCCCGAGGCCTGTGCTGGCTGCAATGGCTCCTCTCATTCCTGCGATGCTGCCTCTGACCATCACCGAGGATTGGCCCCCAGGCACCACTGTCCCCGCCTCCTGCCCCACAGAAATGCAGAAGCCACTCAGACTGGGCTGGGGCCATGCCTGGTTTGTCAGCTTCCCCCAGGCTTGGAACACATGCAGGCTCCCAGAGCTGCCCCTGCCCTCAGCCCCGTGGCACCGCCCAGAGGCCCCAAAGAAAAGGCAATGGATGCAGGGCCCTGAGACACGTGGGACCCCACGCACCTGGCTGAGCCTGCCTCAGCCTCAGCCTGTCTCCTGCTCTCTGCTCCCGGGTCTATGCTCCAAACACTGCTGGGGTTCAAACGCGCTTCCTCTTCCAGCCATCCAAGCCCACACATTCATCTCTACTCCACAAAGCTGCCTCAAGTTTGATATGGAGCCTGGCTAGCCAGCCCCTGTCTACGGCGAGAGGAAGATGAGGAAGACTATGGCATGCAGGGGCGGCCTGGGGACTGGTTACCTTGCCAGAAGGGGCATGATCAGCTGCAGGTGGAGCCCAGCAGGATGGGGCCCAGTCTAGAACGAAATCTGGGCTCCACTGCCTTCCAGCCCTGTGCGCTCCACATGCAATTCTGCATCTCTGAGCCTCGGTTTTCTCGTCTCCAAAATGAGGGCAATTCCTCCCTAGTGGAGTCATCGTGAGGACTCCATGCATAACGGAGGGAAAACACTCCTATACCCAGCAATTCCACTCCAAGTATTTACCCAAGAGATGCAAACATGTTCTCAGACACTGGCACACAACCATTAATTCACAACAGCCAAAAAGGAGGAGACAGCCCAAATGTCCACCTATGGAAGAGGAGAGTTCTCTAGTCATACACTGGAATATTACTTAGCCATAGAAAGATAATGTACTGGCTGGGCGTGGTGGCTCATGTCTGTAATATCAGCACTTTGGGTGGTCAGAGCTGTTATCTCTCACCCTCAGCACAAAAGTGGGTGAACTGCTTCAGCCCAGGAGTTCAAGACCAGCCTGGACAACAGTGAGACCTCTGTCTCTACAAAACAAACAGAAAGTTTTCTTTCTTTCTTTTTTTTTTTTTTTTGAGACGGAGTCTCACTGTCACCCAGGCTGGACTGCAGTGGCATGATCTCAGGTCAATGCAACCTCTGCCTCCCGGGTTCAAGTAATTTTCCTGTCTCAACCTCCCTGGTAGCTGGGACTACAGTTGCAGGACACTACTCCCAGCTAATTTTTGTATTTTCAGTAGAGACAGGGTTTCAGCATATTGGTCAGGCTGGTCTTGAACTCCTGACCTCAGGTGATCCACCCACCTCAGCCCCCTAAAGTGCTAGGATTACAGGTGTGAGCCACCATGCCTGGCCTACACCCAGCTAATTTTTTAAAAGTTTTTGCCCAGAAGAAGTCTGCCATCTTGCCCAAGTTGGTCTTGAACTCCTGGGATCAAGTGATCCTCCCACCTGGGCCTCCCAAAGTGCTGGGATTACAGGTGTGAGCTACCACGCCCAGCCAAAAGAAAATGTTACTAGAGATGCTGAAAACCAGTTTGGCAGGTAAGGGGTAGAGGGAAAAGCATCCTAGGCACAGTCAAAGGCTCAAAGGGGAGATTATGGTCGGGTACAGTGGCTCACACCTGTAATCTCAGCACTTTGGGAAGCCAAGGCAGGTGGAACCCGAGGTCAGGAGTTTGAGACAAGCCTGGCCAACAGTGAAACTCCATCTCTGCTAAAAATACAAAAAATTACCTGGGCTTGGTGGCAGGTGCCTGTAATTCCAGGTACTCAGGAGGCTGAAGCAGGAGAATCACTTGAACCCAGGAGGCACAGGTTGCGATGAACCAAGATTGAGCCATTGCACTCCAGCCTGGGCAACAAGAGTGAAACTCCATCTCAAAAAAAAAAAAAAGTGGGGGAAAACATGTTTCCTCAGGCCAAAGTAGAAGACCAATGGGGTATTAGTCTATTTTCATACTGCAATAAAGAACATGTGAGATTGGATAATTATAAAGGAAAGAGGTTTAATTGACTCATAGTTCAGCATGGCTGGAGAGGCCTCAAGAAACTTACAATCATGGCAGAAGGCAAAGGGGAAGCGAGACACCTTCTTTTCAAGGCAGCAGGAAGGAAAAGTGGAGCGAAGGGGGAGGAACCCCTTGTAAGACCGTCAGATCTCTTGAGAACTCACTCCCTATCATGAGAACTGCATAGGGGAACCCACCCTCATGATTCAATTACCTCCACCTGGTCTCTCCCTTGACACATGGGGATTATGGGGATTACAATTCAAGATGAGACTTGGGTGGGAACACAAAGCCTCACTGGATCACACGGAGAGGAGATGGAAGCCACAGGGTGGGCGAGGGCCAGGTCCAGGAGTCTGGAGAGGGACGGGACCCCTAAGGGCTTCTAATGGGGTGACGGAAGTCATTCCTAGGTTTTGTTGTGGGTTTTTGTTTTATTTTGAGCAAAGGTCTTGCTCTGTCACCCAGGCTGGAGTGCAGTGGTACAATCGCAGCTCACTGCAGCCTTGAATTCCTGGCGAGTGATCCTTCCACCTCAGCCTCCCAAGTAGCTGGGACGACAGGCACGCACCACCTTCCTGGCTAATTTTTAATTTCTTGGTAGAGAAGAGGTCTCACTGTATTGTCCAGGATGGTCTTGAACTCCTGGGCTCAAGTGATCCTCCTGTCTCAGCCTTCCAAAGTGCTGGGATTACAGGCATGAACCACTGTGCTGGGCCCAGACTGAAGTTTTTAAAAGGCCATTCTGCACTGTGGAGTGCAGGAGTCTGGAAGGGGGCCAGAGTGGCTGGGGCAAGGGAGGAGGCTGTTATGGGGGCTACGGGGGTGAGCTAGAGCCAGGGTAGTGGAAAAGACTGGAAGGTAGGTCACAGGTAAAATTGGCGGCGGAAGGGAAGGGCGAGGGAGGGGAGCTGTCAGATCTTCCCCAACTGTAATACAAGGTGGGCACTGCCCACAGAAGGGGCTACTCAGCAACGAGTTGTCTCGGCCATGGAAGGTGGTGGTGTCTGCACGGCTTTCAAGGGACAGTGTCTAACAGGGGGCTGAGGCCATCAGAGCTAGAGACAGGGTTAAAGGGCCCAGCATCAGGACAGCAGCAGAAGCCTCGGAGCTAGCAGTCGCCAGTCCCCTGGGATCTCGTGGCATGCACAGAGGGAACTCTCGGGGGGGCCGGTCTTTGGGAGGGAGGCAGGAAAAGAGACTAAATGCCAAGGGGCTAGGAGAAGGCAGCCTTTCAGGCATGGTGCCACCAACCATGGCACACGTGTCAAGAATTGGGAGGAGGCCAGCTGCGGTGGCTCACGCCTGTAATCCCAGCACTTTGGGAGGCTAAGGCGGGCAGATCACTTGAGGTCTGTAGTGAGACCAGCCTGGCCAACATGGTGAAACCCTCATCTCTACTAAAAATACAAAAATCAGCCTGGTGTGGTGGCAGGTGCTTATAATCCCAGCTACTCGAGAGGCTGAGGCAGAAGAATCACTTGAATCTGGCAGTTGGAGGTTTTGCAGTGAGCCGAGATCCCACCATTGCACTCCAGCCTGGGCAACACGAGCGAGACTCCGCCTCAAAAAACAAAAAAAAAACAACTCCGGGTGCACGGGTGCAGTGGCTCATGCCTGTAATCGCAACACTTTGGGAGGCCGAGGTGGGTGGAGCACGAGGTCAGGAGCTCAAGACCAGCCTGACTAACATGGTGAAACCCGTCTCTACTAAAATACAAAAATTAGCTGGGCGTGGTGGTGCATGTCTGTAGTTCTAGCCACTCAGGAGGCTGAAGCAGGAGAATCACTTGAACATGGGAGGCGGAGGTTGCAGTGAGCCGAGATCATGCCACTGCACTCCAGCCTGGGCAACAGAGCACGACTCCATCTCAAAAACAAACAAAAAAAAGAAAGTGGGATGGAAAGTATCCACTGGGATTTAGCAAAGTGAGATTGTCAGTGACCTTGAGGAATTTCCATTGGAGAGTTAGAGAGCTGAGGGTAAAAGGCAGATGACTATGGTTGCAGAATGAGTGGGAGAAGACGTGGAGCTAGAAGAATGGTCAGGACCGCTATCTGAAGAGTTTGGGATTGCTTTATGGTGTCTAAAGGCTAAGGGGCAGGAAGGAGAAGAGGTGAAGGTATAGGAAGGAAGCCTCCTGCGAACTAGGGCCTGGTCAAGGGACAAGATGCACCCCGTTTGCGGCCAGAGGAAGGGCTGCAGCCGCGTCTGTAAGAGCAGTGGGGAAAAACATGTGGGAGCCTGTCTAAAGGGTGAGGGCACCGGCGTGGAGTGTACAGAGCTGGAATGAGGGCCTGTGGTTTTGAGGAGGACCCTGGGCTCAGTGTGACGTCCTGAGGGTCAGGCTGGGGCTGGGGCGCCGGATCTAGCAAGTAAAACTACAGGATGCCGTTAACTTTGAACTGTAAGTAAGCAAGTAAAAAATTTTTAGCGTAAGCATTTCCCATGCAATGTCCAGGATATACTTACACTAAAAAATATATATATATATTTGTTACTTATCTGAATTCAAGTCCTGTAATTTACAGCCAATCCTAGCCCAGCGTGGAGGAGTAGTGGATCAGGGAGGGCACGGGAACGGCGCGACCCGACAGCCTGGGAAACGGGCAGCCGTGTCAGAGGGTCGGGTGCCCAGTGGGGAGGAGGCCGGGGAGAGAGCTGCGGCTTCCTTCCACGCCCCGCCGGGTCCGCCGCGACTCACGGAGACCGCTCAGGATTCGTCCCGGCAGGATCCCCCCGCCCTAGAACTTTGGTCTCGTCCCATCCACCCCTGCCCGCCCCATGGTCTCGCCCTAGGGAGCCATCGATAACTCTACGCTCGGTCTCGGCCTCGATCGACTCGCTCAGGCTCCCCTCGCCGTCCTGGACACGGTGGAGTGCGGAGTCGCCCGTAAGGTACGCAGGCCGCGAGCCAGGGGCCGGGAACCGCCTGCTGGGTGGCTGGGAGAGCGAGGCCGGGAAAGCCAGCCAGTAGGACGGAGCCATGACGGGCGGCGGAGGGCAGAGGAACTCAGGGAGTTCAGCCAGACAGCGCCCATTCCCATCAGGGCCTGCCGCTGGCCTGCTACGCATGCGCAGCCGCAGCGCTCCGCTTCCCCCCGCCCTCCCGCCGCCTTGCGCACGCGCGCCCCGCCCCTGCGGCAGAGTGGCGCGTGCGCGTGACTGTCCCCTGCCGGCTGCAGCGGGGACGGCGCCCCCTCCGACTGCGTGGGGCGGGGACGGAGCACGCGCCCTGGAGTCCCAGAGTCGCCCGGAGCTGAGTGTCACGCGTGTCCCTGAACCTACCTGCGCTTGTTTTCCCATCTCTAAAATGGGAATGATAAGCCCCATCCGGCAGCGCCCCGTGGGCCTGTAATCTACTTAGCACAGAGGGTGCTCTCTTAAGTACTTCATACCCTCTTCTCTGCAGATGCTCTGACCTTTAACTCCTGCCATTCAGCTCTAGGGCCCGTGCTGGCCACACCATGAACACCTCCCCAGGCACGGTGGGCAGTGACCCGGTCATCCTGGCCACTGCAGGCTACGACCACACCGTGCGGTTCTGGCAGGCCCACAGCGGCATCTGCACCCGGACTGTCCAGCACCAAGACTCTGTATCCTCCACCCGGGGCGGGCAGCGTGGCGCTGTGGGGGTGCCTCATGTGGGGACAACAGCCTGGCTGAAAGCCAGATGGTGGAGGCCTGGGAGCCCCTAACCCCAGGGCTGCTCTCCCGTCATCCTCCTTAACAGTCCCAGCAGGTGAATGCCTTGGAGATCACACCAGACCGCAGCATGATTGCTGCTGCAGGTATCTGTGACCCTTGACTTCTAACCCCTGACCTCTGGCGGGTCGACCTAAGCACAGCCAAGCTTCAGTTCAGCCTGTGTCCTTAGGTTACCAGCACATCCGCATGTACGATCTCAACTCCAATAACCCTAACCCCATCATCAGCTATGATGGCGTCAACAAGAACATCGCATCTGTGGGCTTCCACGAAGACGGCCGCTGGATGTACACGGGCGGCGAGGACTGCACAGCCAGGATCTGGGACCTCAGGTGTGGTGGGGAGGGGTCTGCCGCCTGGGGCTAGGGTGGGCGCTCTTGGGAGATGTTTTCAGGTTGGGTTCTCTCCAAGCAGAGGCTGAAAGAGGGAGCTTCCAGTGGGCAACTTACTGAACTGAGGACAGGGGAGTGAACTGCATCAAAGCGCGAATCTTGCCTTGAGCTCGGAGCCTGTGTGTTATACCCCTTCTGCTAGTACTGGCTTAGGCTCCTCTCTGGAGCGGAGGGCCCTGCATCCCAAGTATTTCCCAAGAGGCGGGTCCCGTCAGTAGAGGGAGGGGAGGAATGGCCAGGCCAAGGCCATCTGGGTGGGGCACCAATAAGCCCAGATGGTCAGCGTGTGCCCGGCCCGGCCCGCAGGTCCCGGAACCTGCAGTGCCAGCGGATCTTCCAGGTGAATGCGCCTATTAACTGTGTATGCCTGCACCCCAACCAGGTGAGGAGGGCTCATGGGGCCGGGCACCCTGGGACTTGGGAGAGCCGGGCTTGGGCCCTGCCTCACCTCCCTTGTACCTCAGGCAGAGCTCATCGTGGGCGACCAGAGCGGGGCTATCCATATCTGGGACTTGAAAACAGACCACAACGAGCAGCTCATCCCTGAGCCCGAGGTCTCCATCACCTCTGCCCACATCGACCCCGATGCCAGCTACATGGCAGCCGTCAATAGCACTGTGAGTCCTGGTGGCAGGTGCTGAGCGGGAGCAGCTTAGCACTCAGCCCTCAGCCTCTGCAGGTGGGCTTATTCCTGGATGTCCCTTAGTGGCCCCCTTCTGCTTCCTTCATCCCGGGCACTAACACCCACCCTGCCAGCAAAGCCAGAAGTCCTGATGCCTTATCCGCGTCTGCAGCTCGATCACTCTGGTTTCTGGAGTCTCTCCCAAGTTGGTCCACTTCCCTCTTTCCTCCCTGTTGCCTCCTGGTTCCACTCACTCTCGTCTCCCATGACAGCTGACACATTCTCTGAGGCCTCCTTTCCTCCTCCCTGACGTCCCCTGGCCCTGACCTATTCTCCCTTGGACGCTTCTAGTGGTGCCTGGTCAGTACTGGCCAGGTGGTGTCATTCCCCTGTGGACCCAGGGCTGCTGGCCTCACCTGGTAGGCTGCCATGGCGTGGCCTCTGCTCTCCTCTCCAGCCTCATTTTTTCCCATTAACTCCATTTAATCCCAGCGCCTCACCTGTCCCTCTTGTCCCTGGACTTCCCTTCTCCCAGCCTTGGTCGTGCCGTCCCTCTAGCTGGTGCCCTTCTCCAGGGTACTCCCATTGGCCAGGGGCATTCTCCAGAAAGGGTAATTTGAGTCCTTGGCCAGGCATGGCCTCCTGCTCTTGGCTTGCCGGCTGTGGCTCTTGGTTGGGGCCAGACTTTCCAGGTGCCTCCTGCAGGCAGGTCTGGAGGGGCCTGCCTGCCCCTGACCCCAGGTCCCCGTGCACAGTTGGCTCCCAGTGTTGGGCCTCAAGGGCATCCTTCCCTGTATCTCAGACCTGAGGCCTTGGGCCACTGGTGACGGTCCTCCTGCCTTTAGGGAAGCTGCTTTGTCTGGAATCTGACGGGAGGCATTGGTGACGAGGTGACCCAGCTCATCCCCAAGACCAAGATCCCTGCCCACACTCGCTACGCCCTGCAGTGCCGCTTCAGCCCCGACTCCACGTGTGTGCAGGGCCTGCTGGCCTGGGAGGGGACCTGCCTGGGCGAGGGGCTGGATAGGGGAGGGACTGCTGGGTGCATGTCAGGGGCTGCAGGGTAGAGTGGCTGCTGCTGGACACACCCCATCCTCCCCCACCCCCAACCCCAGGCTCCTCGCCACCTGCTCGGCTGATCAGACGTGCAAGATCTGGAGGACGTCCAACTTCTCCCTGATGACAGAGCTGAGCATCAAGAGCGGCAACCCCGGGGAGTCCTCCCGCGGCTGGATGTGGGGCTGCGCCTTCTCGGGAGACTCCCAGTACATCGTCACTGGTGAGCTCCGCCCCAGCCTCCCCCTCAGCTTGGGCTCCCTGCCCAGCTTGCACCTGTGCTCTGAGCCCTGCCCACCCTCCCCTCCAGCTTCTTCAGACAACCTGGCCCGGCTCTGGTGTGTGGAGACCGGAGAGATCAAGAGGGAGTACGGCGGCCACCAGAAGGCTGTCGTCTGCCTGGCCTTCAACGACAGTGTGTTGGGCTAGCCTGTGCCCCCTCGGGACTGCCTGGTGCAGGTGGTGGCAACTGGAGGGACCTGTGCAGCACCCAGGTCGGAGTTGGGCCTACGGCCGGCCTGTGCCACCTGGACCTGATGGCCCCCTGTGGCTCCTCGACCTGCTGGGCCAGGCCACCCTAGGCCTCTCAGCCCCCGGTTGCTTATCCGGATGTGACAGCTCAGGGTGACGCAAGCCGGGGTGCACACTCCTAGACTGGGCTAGCCTGCACTCCCTAGGAGAGTCGGCCCAGGGCTTGAAGCTGCGGAGGCATCTGAGGCTGGTACCCACCCCCAACCCAGTGCGCTCTGTCCCCTCCCTGCCCGAGTTTCAGGACCTCAGGCCACAGAGAACACCACCACGGCCAGGTGGAAGGGTTTATTCGTCCCCGCCGGCAGCTGTCCTCCCTGGTGCGGGTGATCTGGCCAGCCCGCTGGACTGGGGACTGGGGCTGGGCTTGGCCAGTTCGGGGGCTCAGTCTGGGAGGTAATAAAAGCAGACCGACACGCAGATGTTGCTTGGGAAGCAGATGTCGATGCAGAGATAGATGAGCCGCTGCCTCCCGGGCCCTGTGGTGAGGGCGCCATGAATCCCGCAGGGCTCTGCCCCCAGCTCCTGCTTGGGCCCAGCCTCCCCATGCAGCAGCCCCAACTCACCCTCCACTCGCTGGGCCCAGTAGATGGGAGTCCTTGCGCACAGCTGCTGCACCAAAGCGCCCACCTGGGTGGGGTCTACCTCGTGGCTCCCCAGCACTGCCAGCAGCTCCTGGGTGTGGTGGGTGTCCTGGCTGGGGCCCCGAGTCCCTTGGGCCTGCTGAGAAGACTCTGGTGGGCCATGGGAGGGGACTCCTCCCTATTCCTGGCTGGGCGGGGCCGGGCCCCTCCCAACCCCAGTGAGGGCCCCACCCTCGGCTCTTGTCAGCAGCCTGTGCTCGGGGAGGAGAGAGCTTCCCGTTCCCTGAAACCAGAGCCCCAGGCTGCCCTGTGCTGGGCTGCACACAGGACCCTTTGTCTGGCCCCTGGCTGGGGGCCGCGCCCAGCAGGACGGCTCACCTTGGAGGTATCCACCAGCAGCCGCAGGGTCTCCCGGTCACCGTCCCCCATCAGGCGGAGGAAGCAGGCGCGGTGCTCTTCAGGGCGGTAACAGATGCAGCCCTGCGGAGGCAGGGGTGTGAGGCAGGGCCACGCCGACTAACACCTGCAAGGGCAATCCTTCCCTGCCAACTCACATTCTGTCCGTCAAACAGCACCACCCAGCTGTGGTTGCTCTGAGGTGGGGTCACTGTGATGGTTGCCGCATTTTGGGCCACGTCCACCAGGATGGTTTGGTTGGGCCTGGGCAGGTGGGGGCTCGGGAGGGTCATTCGCAGCGTTTGCAGCCATGGCTGGCAGTGGGAGTTGAGAGTTCAGCTGGGCAGCTGGGCAGCTGGGCAACCCCAGCACAGCCCCCAGCTCTGGGCTCAGGATTCTGACATCCCTGAGTGGCCCTTCTGCCCCTTGGTCCTCCAGCCATTTGCTCCAAGGCAGCCATATCACTCCCAGCTCTGCGCCCTGGCTCTGCTGGAGGCTGAGATATGCCAGCTTCCCCTCCCCCTTCCCACTGTCCACGACCCTGGTCCTGAGGAGGGGCTCACCTTGGGAGGGCCCTGAGCGAAGCCAAGAAGCCCTCCGGCCACAGCGCCTGCAGCCAGCAGCAGCAGCAGCAGCAGCAGCAGGCCTACGGCTCTCCAGCCGCCACAGCAGGGCTTGGTCTTCACCTGGGCACACATCAGGGTCAGAGGGGTCATGGGGGTTAGAGACCAGGGAGCAAGTGGGCTGGGGAACGGAGAGGCTAGGTGGCCCGGGGCACCCCCTGGGACCTTGCTTACAGGACTGATAGGAGGCCACTCACCCCTGCAGGCCCAGGTTCGGGGCACTCTGCGCAGCAGCTTGCTGGCTCCATGCTGCAGCCCCTGCTCACAATGTGCCGATTGTCTGCGCCCCTTGTCTGCAGCCTTGGCCAGGGAAACCTCAGGACGCCTCCCCTCCTGACCCCACGCCTCCCCCTCAGCTCCGGATCTGATATCCGGGTCAGAGCCAGGACAGTCCCCTCCTCCCACCTTGGGCATACCCGTCACCAGGCCTGGCTCCAGACACCTGGCCTGCACAGACTGGAGATCAGGGTCTGGGAAGCATAGTGCTTGGCCGCGTGGAAATCCAGTCCAGATGACCAACTGGAGGGCAGCGCAGGCCCGGCCAGGGCAACTCGCTAAGTGCGGTTGGGGTGGATTTCGTTTTCCTAAAGTGGTCTGTCTCTCCGGTTACCCTCGACTCCCAGTGCTCTCAGGACACAGGCCCTGGCACACCACAAGCTGTCAATAAATGCTGGTTCAATGAATGACTCGTGGGACTGTGCACCCCAGCTGCTTCCCAGCCCCCCAGTGTGAGATGGGGCCAACTGGCATCCCACAGAGTACATGCCCAAGACCAGGGGTTCCTGAAGGCTGGAGTGTGGGTAAGCAGCCTGCTGGAGCCTGTGCCCCCTGGGATGGGCAGGCCAGCCTGCCCAGCATGACTTTTTTTTTTTTTGAGATGGATTTCACGGTGTCCCCCAGGCTGGAGTGCAGTGGCGCCATCTTGGCTCACTGCAACCTCCGTCTCCCAGGTTCAAGGGATTCTTCTGCCTCGGCCTCCCAAGTAGCTGGGATTACAGGCACCCACGGCCACACCTGGCTAATTTTTGTATTTTTAGGAGAGACCGGGTTTCACCGTGTTGGTCAGGCTGGCCTCGAATGCCTAATGTCAAGTGATCTGCCTGCCTCAGCCTCCCAAAGTGCTGGGATCACAAGCGCGAGCCACCATGCCCAACCCAGCCGGACTTGTTTGTAACTCAGCTCTGCTCCCAGCCCTGGGCAATCTGACATGGCAGCCCATGTGTGTCCACAAGCCCCACCAGCTTCACTCGAAGACCCTTTCCTTCCCTGGTTTCCCTCATTCTCCAGAACGCATTCCTTTGAACCAGGCTGGGAGTGGGCAGTCGGCATTCCCGCTCTGGAGTTGGAACCCCAGCCACCCATCTACTTTGAGTCCTCCCACCTGTGGTGAGACGGCGGTGCCCAGGGCCAATGCAAGTCGAGAACAAGGACACCTGAGCCAGTGTGGGTTTGAGAGTTTAATCTGCACTCCAGGGCACACAGTGCCACAGCCCCTCATGGGCCGGAGACAGGGTGCACAGGGACTCCCAGCCCTCACACGGCAAGAGGGAGGCATTGCACAGCTGCATCTGCCACGTGCTCCTAGCATGACTACGCCCTGCCAGGCCAGACCCAGCTGGAGCTGACCTCACCAAGCCAGCATCAGTGCCACCAGTTTCATGGGCACAGCCACCCTCATGCTGCCCCGCAGCACCCTCTGAACCTGACATTCCCCGGTCTGGGAGGTGCTGAAGGCTCAGGACGCCCCTTATTGCCCTGAGAAGTCTTCATGACCAAGTGGAATGCTTCGCGGCCAGGAGAGAAGCCGCCAGGTGCAGGGCAAGGCGCCGGGAGGGAGCCAGCCAGAAGGTGCACTGTCCTGGGCTGGCCCTGCTGAGTCTGCTGTCAGGCCTGTGAAAGGTCAGCAGAGCCACGGAGCAGGCAGGATAGGCCAGAGCCCTACTCAGAATCTTGGCGAGCTGGTAGCCCTGCCAAGTCCTCCTGCTGGCCACTGACAAGGGAATCCAGGACAAGGCAGGTGACCTCGTGGGCCACCAGCCTCCAACCCCTACTCCAACCTAGGGAATGAAAGGACAGGAAGAAACTGGATGCTTTGTAAAGGACTTCCTGTTCTTGGGGACACAACCGTCCTCCCCCTCCCGGAGCCCTGGATGACAGGCATTCCTTGGCCAACACATGCTTTAGCCGCACTGCCGGCTGCAGGGCATAAAGGCTTCTTCAGTGGGATTTTCCCTACGAGGCAGAGCACAGCTATTAACACACTTAACATTCAAATCCATTGCCTGACACAGTTGTTCAAAGTTAAAATGTTTGGTAGCAGCACTGCTCTGAGCTCCCTGCACTGCAGCCTCGGAGTTGAGCGAAGGCGTCCTCGGCCTTGCGGCTGCTCAGTCCAAGTCACCTGGGTTTAAACGCACACTCGAGACAGCTGAGGTTTAGCTGGGCTGCGTTTACAGAACCGGGCAGCTGTGTGTGAGCAGCAGCAGCCCTGGGTATCTGAAACGGAACAGACACTCAATTGTGACATCAGAGTGGTTTTCAAGGAAGCAGGGGAGGCGGAAGGGTGGTGAGGGCAGCACTTTGCACCCAAGGGCAGGGAGATGGCACCTGGGAGCAGCTCCCTCTTCCATCCCCAACCTGCTGGGAGGCAGAGGGACACAGAAGGCTCTGCTGGACTGTCAGTCACACTGATGGGGCCTTGGTCCACAAAAGCCTCTCCCAGCAGAATAATCAGTCCCTCTGCCCCCGAGGGGCTGGATCCCTGAATGAGTTTTTCCATAAAGTACAGGACACACACCCCTAGAACCGCCTCAGGCCCTGGTTACCTGAATCCCAGACAGGTGCTGAGCCTGCCCCTGCCGACCCTGCCCAAGGCCCAGAACCCACCCCACAATGCCTTCCAAGCCTAAAAGTGCAACTTCCATTACAAGCATCTGTAAACAAAATCGTCCCCCAAACGTTTACTTACAAGGTTAACAATGAATGCCTTTGCTTAACTCCAATTACACTCTTTGAAGCCACCTGGCCGAGCAGATGCTTAAGCCCCACCTATTAATTTGGGTAACTAATTTTCAATTTTTTTTTTTATTCTGGAGATTAAAGACACTCAATCTTTAACCTTGAAGGGCGGGCAAAAGGTCGGCTATGCTGTCAACATAGAAGTCAGGGACCATTTTCTTCTTAGACACGCAGTCACTTTCCTGATTACTCTTCACATCCCCTAGAGTGGAAACTCCGGTGAGGGTCAGAATGGTCTTCAGGCCACAGGTGACGCCCAGGAGGATGTCTGTGTCCAGGCGGTCTCCCACCATGACGGTGCGCTCGGGGTTGATGCCGTATTCTTGGGACACGCAGTCGAAGATGAAACGGCTGGGCTTCCCGATGATGTCGGCCTGGCGCTGGGCGGCCATCTCCACGGCTCGGACCAGACAGCCGGTACCTGCGGGGCACAGGGGACCCGGTCAGAGGGCGGGGAGGGGGCCCGGGGCCCGCCTCCCAACCTCCCGCCCCGGGGCGCACGGACCCGCGATGAAGCGGCCGTTCTCCAGCGGTAGCCGGTTGTCCATGTTGGTGCCGACGAGCAGGCAGCCGGGCTGCTGCAGGTAGCGCAGGGCTTTGGTGAGCTTCATGTAGCTGAAGTGCGGGTCAAAGCCCACCACCACCGCGCGCACGTCGGGCTCCAGCGGCGCGTGCAGCCAGTCGCCGGGACCCTCGCCCTGCAGCGGCTCGGGCCCCACGCCCACGCAGGCGACGCCCACGGCCTCCAGCTCCGCGGCCAATGCCGGGCTGCCCAGCACGTAGGCCTTGGGCGCGGGAGCGCCAGCCAGGCGCTGGCGCAGGTAGAGCGCGGTGCAGTAAGCGGTGCCGAAGACCTCCAGGCCGGCGCCGGGCCCCGCCGGGCCACCGAAGCCCAGGCGCCGCAGCTTCTCGGCGTAGGCCGCGCGGGTCTTGCTGCTGTTGTTGGTTATGAAGCCCAGGCGCTTCCCGCGGGCACGGAGCGCCCGCAGGGCCTCAGGCGCGCCGGGCACGGCTGTCTCCCCGCGCCACAGCACCCCGTCGCAGTCAAACAGCAGCGTGTCCACGTCGGCCAGCAGCGCCTGGGCCCGCTCGGCGCTCAGCCTCACGCAGCGGGCGTCGTCACCACCGGCCTCCGCCGCCGCCATGGCCGCCGCCGGCCGCCGCCGCCGCCGCTACCGCCGCCGGCCGCTCCTCGCAGCCGCCCGCCGCGGTGCCCTCCCCGCCCCCGGGGCGCTCATTGGCCCCGCGTCTCGCGCCCGCCGCCCATTGGCCGTTGCCTTCGCCAATCCGCCCCCGCTTCCCGCGGGCTGCGGGAGACCAGCGCCAACTGGCGCGACCCGGCGCGGGGAGGCGGGCGACCATTGGCTGCCGGGCTTGGGGCGCCCCGGTGATTGGTTGGCAGGGCGCCAACCGGCATTAGGAGTGGAGGGCTCGCTGCGGAAATGCGGCTGAGGGGAGGGTGGCGCAGGCGCAAGGCCGCGCTGCTCCCCAGCGGCCGCGGGGTCGTGCGCCCATTGGAAGCTAGTGGTCAGCCTAGGTGATGAGGCCCTTCACGGAGTGACCCGGGCCCGGCCGGCTGCCCATTGGCCGGTCTCTCTTGCGGGTCCGGGCAGGGCTCCCGCAGGAGCGCGGCAGGAGGGTCCGGGGTCGCAGGGGTCGAGGCACCTTCGCCGGCCGCGCCCGTGCCTCTTCCCTGGACGCGTTCCGGACACCGGGCCAGCAAGTGGGTCGTTTACCGGCCAGTCCTGGAAGCCAGCCTGGGACTCCCTCCTCCGCAAGGCTGCGTGCTCGCCTCAGTCCTTTGCAAAAACACGTTCCCCATGCCTCGGAGGTCACACAAACCAGCCATTACCAGGCAGTGGGGTTAGGGTCTAAAGATACTGCCTAGAACCTGGTACTCAGAGTTTGCTCACCATCATCGTCACCAGTTATTAGATATTTACTTTAATTGAGGCTTACAGTAAAGGGCACGAAAACTGTGAAGCTCGATGGAAGTTTTACATTTTTACATGTATATGCATTTCGAGACACGGTCTCGTTCTATCTCCAAGGCTGGGTTCGGTGGCTGGATCACAGCTCTCTGCAGCCTTGACCTCCCAGGCTGATGTGATGATCCTATCCCAGCCTCCCAAGTAGCTGACACCAGTGGTGTGTGCCACCACGCCCGACTAATTTTTTTTTTTTTTTTTTTTTTTTTTTTTAGCAGAGTGTTGCTCTTGCCCAAGCTGGAGTGCAGTAGCACAATCTTGGCTCACTGCAATCTCCGCCTCCCGTGTTCAAGCGAGTCTCCTGCCTCAGCTTCCCGAGTAGCTGGGATTACAGGCACATGCCACTATGCCTGGATAAGTTTTTGTATTTTTAGTAGAAATGAAGTTTCACCATGTTAGCAGGCTGGTCTTGAACTCCTGTCCTTAGGTGACCCGCCCCCCTCGGCTTCCCAAAGTGCTGGGATTACAGGCGTGAGCCATCCCGCCCAGCCTAATTTTCATTTTTGTTTAAATTTTTTGTAGAGATGGAGTCTCACTATGTTGCCCAGGCTGGTCTCCAACTCCTGGCCTCCAGCAATCCTCCTGTCTTGGCCTCCCAAAGTGCTGGGATTACAGGCATGAGTCACTGCACCCAGCAGATTTTTTACATATGTGTATGCTTGTGTAAACATACCCAGACCAAAGTATAAAGTATTTCCAACACCCCAGAGTTCCCTCTTGTTCTTATTCAGTCAATAGCAGATAGCCCATTCCTGACCACTTTTCTCACTCCTATCAGCAAAGAGTCACAACCAAGCTTGTTTCTGTGGTTTAACATAATATCTGTGAAATTCATCCTCCTGGCTGAGTATGGTAGCTCACGCCTGTAATCCCAGCACTTTGGGAGGCTGAGGTGGGGAGATCACCTGAGATCAGGAGTTTGAGACGAGCCTGGACAATATGGTGAAACCCTGTCTCAACTACAAATACAAAAATTAGCTTGAGTGTGGTGGCGGGGCCCAGCTACTTGAGAGGCTGAGGCAGGAGAATCGCTTGAACCTGGGAGGTGGAGGTTGCAGTGAGTTGAGATCGCACCACTGCACTCCAGCCTGGGCAACAGAGCAAGACTCCGTCTCAGAAAATTAAAAAAAAAAAAAGATGGCCTTGAGTAGAAGTGGATTTGACAAAAGATCACAAACTCTGCCTTTACCACAGAGCAACAGGCAGTTGATTTGAGATGGCGGCCGGAGTGGGAACTGCTGATGATGCCCAGCCACGGGCCATCTCCCATACTCGCCCGGCTGCCTTGGTTTACTGTGGACTCTGTGAGCATCTAGGCCACGGCACCACTCCTTACCTGCATTACCTTCTGAGAGTCACAGGACAGCTCTGAGGGACAGGGATTATTCACAACTCCATTTATAAATGGCCAAACAGCACGGACAATCGCCGGCTGGACAAGGTTGAGTTGGGATTAAACTCAGTCAACCCCAAAGCTGAGCTCTGCCCCATCTGGTCGGCTTCACATCTGTGGAATGTGCCTGTAAGTCTGCAGGTGGGAGGGGAGGCACGGTCACTTGTGGGCAAGGTCCTAGTGGAGGCTGGGAGGGAAAGTGCGCTTTACAGGGGAGGACTCACTTCGGGAACAGCATGAGGTATCCCTGCATGTGGGGGGAAAGGACCCCTCTATGATGGGTGTCCGACACACAGGAGGCATTCATTCTCTCTCTGTGTCTCCTCAAGTAAGGATCTCATACCACAAGCTGACCTGGGGATGGCTTTCAGGGGTACAAGGACAGACACTATTTCATCTTAACAGTGTTACATCAATTTACATTGCAGTAGAAAATGTAAGTAGCCATTGAATCAGTGTTTTCACAGATGTGTTGCTTCTTTTTTTTTTTAAAGATGGGTTTTCACCATGATGGCCAGGCTGGTCTTGAACTCCTGACCTCAGGTGATCCACCCACCTCGGCCTCCCAAAGTGCTAGGATTACAGCCGTGAGCCACCGCGCCTGGCCAGATGTGTTGCTTCTAATGAGCTAAGCTAAAAAGAGGGATGTTGGAAAAAAAAAAAAGATGCAATCTAAACCTTCTTCCACGTGGGATCGGCTAAATAAAGAGTTTTGGAGTTCCTTTCTGGGTCTGGCCATGGAATGTCCACGAGCATTGTTGTGTTGGAGCCAGGCTGAGACCTGGGTGGGAAAGGAGGCTGTCTGGCCAAAGGGAGACTCTACTCTTGCTGCTTGTGCCCAGCCTCTCTGCCTTCCAGGGGCCTGTCTGCTCCTGTGCCTGCCAGTAGCCTGGGCCCCAGGCAAGACAGGGCCAGACCTCGCCTGGTCAGGATGCCCTTTTATTTTTGAGACAGGATCTCACTTTGTCAACCAGGCTGGAGGGCAGTGGTGTGATCTAAGCTCACTGCAACCTCCGCACCCCCACTCCAGGTTCAAGCAATTCAACTGCCTCAGCCTCCCTAGTAGCTGGGATTACAGGCATGTGCTACCATGCCTGGCTAATTTTTGTATTTTTAATAGAGATGGGGATTTTGCTGTGTTGGCCAGGCTGGTCTCGAACTCCTGACCTCAGGTGATCCGCCTGCCTCGGCCTCCCAAAGTGCTGGGATTACAGGCGTCAGCCACTGTTCCTGGCCCCCTTTGCCTCTTAAAGACCTTACCTCTTAATGCTGTTATGTTTGGGTTGAAGTTTCAACATGGGTTTAGAGGGGACAGGGGACAAACATCCCAACCGTACTCCTGATGCCCTGGATGCCCGCTTCTCAGTTACTCCTCAGCACACCATGGAGTTGTTTTAGGGTTCTGTGCTCACCTCCGCCCTGGCTTCACCTCACCCACCTGTCTCCTGGTTTTCCTCCCCAGAAGCTCCCAGAAACTTCAAGCTCCAACCTGCTCTACTGTTTGCGCTACTCAGAGACCACCCATCCTGGCTCTCGGTGGCTTTCTGAGCCCCCTCCTGTTTCGGCTGGGGGTCCTAAAGTCCCTTTTTTCTTTTTTTTAAATTTATTTTTTATTTATTATTTTTTTTTATAAAACGGGGTTTCACCATGTTGGTCAGGCTGGTCTTGAACTCCTGACCTCAGGTGATCCGCCCGCCTTGGCCTCCAAAGTGCTTGGATTACAGGCGTGAGCC